>UZAF01017430.1:15305-47474 GCA_900617895.1 Haemonchus placei
CCTTCCAATCTTTCTCGAAGTAGTTAAGCCTAATTTCGCGAATGTGCGGCTGGTTTTGAGTATATTCTTGTAGAGGAAATCAATAGTCATATCTTTAAAAAACCCGAACTCAATTTCCAAATTCTATCGAGAAAAAAAGCCGTATGCATCAACCTAATAAATTTTCCAAACCCGATCTAGCCGAAACGTTGGCCTAATTAAGCTTGTTTACAAACCTCGTAAGAGTTCAGAAAAACAATAAACTCAACAGTACGGTTGTAATAGCGTTCATTGAGAAAAAGCATGGCCTGCAAAAGCTCATACGAAAGCGAGAAACAAATCTATAGCTCTCGCCTGACAAGGGTTGGAACTACCTCTGCCCCATGGCGCTTTCTGATTAGCGAACGGCTGTGCACTTCATCTAAAACTATCTCCAGGCGAGTTTTGAGGGCTTATAACTTGTTTAGAATACTCATTTGGCAGTTTCAAGCTCTTTTCAGTGAACAGTATTCTGAACTCTATATCTTCATAGGTTTCTATTCAAATAACCTTTCATGCTTAATCATTTGGTGGATCAAGTCGTATTCCTTAGCTCTAATTCGGCAATCGACATTTACTATTTAATCTCAAAACACATCACAGTTTTTCAGTGGTATGCACCAACGGAAGCCCTCTCCGCATAGGCGAGGATTGGCAACGATGTGAAGCGTCAACAGAATGTCCATCCTCCCATTTCTGCAGTACTAGTCACCGAGTGTGCTGCCCTACTGCTCGTAAGCGCCCCACTTACTTCACCTCATCAACCGCTTTCACCAACGGTCGCTTCCATTAAGAATCAATTTGCACCCAACCGAAACAATCTGGTGACTGTACGTCAACAATTCGACGGTATTGGTACAATGCTGTCACTAGACAGTGCGAAATGTTTCACTACACAGGCTGCCATGGAAATGACAATAGCTTCCACTCCCTGGTTGCATGCCAACAACAATGCAAGGGAATCAGAGGTAGGAAGATATTTCAAGATTGCACACTTCTCGTATTTGCCCCGGGATCAGTTGAACTCATTGCCATTAAAGAACACAGTTTACTCTGGGTATCCGTCCCGAGACGTGCATCATGTTGATATAACCTACATCCTCCACGAAACCGTGAGACTTCGTCCGCCTCCGGGTGTGTACGACGCCTAAACCCGATTTTGGGGCCCTTATTACGCCCTGTCTAGGCCATTTTTCGGCCAAACATTGCCAACCTTGGGGTCACATAGGTAGGAAAACTACAGCAACACAATTTGTATCTTTTGAAGACTTTAGAAAAAAGGAACACTAACCAAAGTCAATAACTCGGCGCTAGTTCTACCTACTTGTTATAGTACGCTTTGTGGATTATCGCCATAATTTTCTACAGCAACGCAAAACGAAGAGCAGCTTTTTGAACTTTCTTCTCCATAGACCTTGAAGGTACAGTTCACGAAGGTGCCCATTTTGAGTTGAAAAGAGGAAGTGTTGTGGAATAGTGCATCGGTTGGAAGGAAACGAGAGAACCCGCCTACTTCGTGAAAAATAAGGTTTGCCAAAAGTGGATGAAATATAGTTTGTACGAGATCACCATAGTGACAATGGCATAAAAGGGATATTTGGACGAGATATCGGTTGTTACAGTTGCGCAATGAGCTGACTGTATCAAGCCAACTAACTCTTCTAAGTTGAACTTCCAACATGCGATCCCTTGAGATGTTACAGCCTCTACAACACCGTTGAGACTTGTCCGCTGCGGGTATGGCATTCATACAATACAATGTCGGGCCAGCTATTGTGCCCTATCCAGGATGTTTCTCGACCTACCATCAGCACAAGGGTATCAGGAGGGGCCTCGAATTGATCCTATATAGGGAATCTGAAAAACCATTTGTTCGTGAACTGTGCCTTTAAAATCTTCCGAACTGCCTTGAAGTGACGTGCCTGCCAACTCGATGTGACGGGCTCGGTTTGAAGGATGCAATCCTAAGGCAGTAAAAGGCAGTTCAAGGTCGATGAATAGCTCTGAATCACTCTCAGTCTTTTCCCTTTGAAAGAGGTGTTCCTTGTGGAACGTTCTATTCAAATCCAATCTCCCACTCCCACTTGAATGAAGCGTCCCCCTAGATTTTTATCCGAAAGTTACATCCGAATTTTCTACGCCCACTTCAGCTTTGTCAACGTGAGCTTAACGAATCATTCCCCTTCCTCTGTCATTGTTAGTACTTGAACTACGATATACATACTCGAAAGTAGAAAGTGGCAAGCGTGAAAGGATGAGCTACAAGAGATTTGCTGGGTGATGGTCTAGAAGGAGAAGGACATTTTTTTTCTGTGGATCACCAGTAGTCTTTGAAAAATGCTACAAACCTGTTGTCATTCTAGCGGAACCGAAGTGCCCGAATGGCCGGGCATATCGAGACCACTTGGGAAAATTCGTGCGCTGCTCGCCACAAACGAGATGCCCGCCGAACTACGTCTGCTCATATGATGGTCTTACTCATGGATGTTGTCCTACAAAAGGTACGTTCACATTTCTTAACGACATTTGAGGAAAGAGCACAGGAACTTGTAAAAAATGTTTACTCAATTTGAAAGGAATAAAAGGAATAGAAAAAGTGAGGCAAACAGATAACCTACCCCTTTCCAGCGTTCACATGTTCCTTGGCCGCAGACAAAGGAGTGAGATGTGGCTTGGGTCGTTCCTACCGATATTTCTTCAATGCAGCCAAGCAAGCCTGCGAGAGTTTCCAGTACGAAGGATGCGATGGAAATAGCAACAATTTCCTCACCGCCCAACACTGTGAACAATACTGCGGAGTGGGAGGTACAGCTGCTGGCAGCATTTATGTCCATATAATGAGTTAACGGATTTGAGGAAGTAAAACAAGCACGAGAATTATACATAGTTCTGTACGCAATTATCATTTCTGTGTCATATCATATGTCCTGTGATTGGTAGCGGTAGTAACAGTAGTAGTTACCACAGGAAGATGAACGGGGAAATGGACATGCGCGGCTTCCGGAAGCACAGTCTGGCATAAGTGAAAGCTCAGCTTAGTCTCAGCTAAATGAAAACTCTCTGCTCATAACTTGACAGTACCGGTTTTCAGCTACCTCGAACTTCGGAATCTCAAAAATATTTCTACCCTTCGTCCTCGTTTTTTTTCCGTCCCACTACNTCAATTATAAAGTTAGAATTCGGGAAAAAGTGCACACGTAGGCCATAAAGGACTAGCGCATGTTTTGAACGATTTTTGAAAGAATCGTGAAAATGTGTGTACCGCCCGATCCTTGCTTGTCCTCCAGTTACTTCCGTCCGGGTGACGGACTTCACCGTCACCCGGACGGAAGTAAATTCCCACTAGCATAGGTATACACGCGACGTTTACCACTGGAAATTCAAATCTTACCGTTATACAGCGCGCTCCACTACGAGGCCGGTACGGGAGGATGGCATGCAGTTCCAGTACTACACACTCATGCTTTTTACCGAGAAACGTCTTTTTTAGGTAGACGATAAAAACTCGCTGCATAATTGAATATAGTTTCCATCGTCGACAAAGGTTTACTGACTAATATTGATTGATAAGCGTTGACATTGTGAAGTATAGGGAACGGAGATGGTAGAATAGGAGTTCACTCTTCTTATTATCTCCTTGTCCTAGAAGTCCGAAAAAATTTAAGTGTGCTAGAATTCCTTATGATCGCTGTTACGACTTTCTATTACACCTATCCCACACCCATAAGTTCCTCAGCCCCCACTTAAGAAATACTCTACCATTATGTAAAGAGAGAACAGATTCGGCATCGATGGATTGAATGGTATTCGAAGTGTACCTTCGTCAATTCCTGATAGTTGAAATGCCTGCGTGCTAGAAAGAGGGAAGTTAGGAATTCCGGTCAATTAGACATACCTGTACACTCCAGCGAACGCGCTTTGCCTGTTACAGAATCCAACAGAGATGTTACCACTATGTGAAAGGGAATAGTGCTTTTAGTTGAAAGATTAGTGAAACGTTCTCAACATATCCCGAATAGGATGCTTTTGTTTAAGTGTAATTCGAATTGGGACAAATGCAAAATGGTATCAATACTCTTGAAGATGAAGAGCATGTCGATTTCAACAGACTATGAAAAATGAAAATAAGAAAGATTGTCAGCTGCGTTATGTCAGATATTTGAAGGTTGTCCAAATGGAGGATTTCCTCTACAAGAAGAAAAGTCAGTTCGACCGGTGGCTTGCTCTGGATTGAAAGGCTGCCCCTCTACTCATGAGTGTGTCGCTATTCCATCGAAAGGCAATGTTGCTAATCGCTGTTGTCCAACCAAAGGCTAGTGCATTAGATAGTATTGTACCAACGGATTCTGTTTCTTTCTTATTTTCAAATCATAATATATCGTTTGTATTACCCTAATATCATAATACCCGTTTGTATTACTCTGTGATTTTGGAAATATTCAGTTGTTCGACAGAAAATACCCAAATAGATTAGCTAATGTAGGCCCTTTCAGGATTAAGGAGCAGCCCGATTGCTTCATTAGCGCTTGGAGAATAACTTTGAATTGATTATTCCTCAGCTTTCATTCTGCCATGGAAGTTTGCTATGGCAAAAATGACTCGATTGATCTGAATTAAATTCGCTACAATAGTATTTGAGGAAGGCTATTCTGGCCATTCCCCTTTTCACCATTCAAACAGCATGAAAAGCTCAAAATTCAAAAAACTGAAGCACCGTAGTCTCTATAGTGAACATTAATTCTCAGTGAACCATAATGGTTTCGTTTCAGAGCACATCTGCAGTCAACCTCCATTGGCAGGGAGTCAGTGTTCGAGCGTTACCACATCCCGTTACTACTTCAACTTAGTCACCAGGCAATGCACCTCCTTTCACTTCAATGGATGCAGCGGCAATCTGAATAATTTTGCCAGTAAAGAGCTGTGCAACAACTTTTGCTCTAGCGCAGGTTCGACCACGTCCATCGCTGGCGAACATCTGGTGATACTCATGTTTTCAGCCTGCGAACTTGGTGAGACTGTTCTGAAAGATCCTGGAACTTCGCGTCCTTTCCGTTGCAACAGTGATTTGCGGAACAGTTGTCCACCCAAATACCAGTGTCGTTTCAGCAAACTGTTAACGTATGCAGTGTGTTGCGGTTCTCCTGTTACCGGTGAGTAGTTGAATACTGTAACGAAGCAGAATGTGTTCTTTTATTTCGAAAGATAACAAAACGATAGCTAAATGAACTGTATGAAAAGTATTCTTACTGATAGTCTACCTCGCTCTGCCCGCCATGTCCTAATATTATAATAATATAGAGGTGGGTAGATCGTTTCGAGATTTAGTGGTATACTTACTACGTTTTGAGCAATTCTCAGCCATGCCAAGTGAAATGCATTAAGTCCTATGTGGCTAGAGGCCTGAATATAGCAAAGGCTCGATATCGACGTTTTTAACACATGCGAGAAGGCTTATTCTCGCTTATTCTATTATAAAATAGATAATAAACGGAGAGAGTACACCACTGGTACTTGCATCACAACGAGAGGTTTAATTATGATGAGCATTTGTAAGATTTTTTGCAAAAACAAACGTCCTGAACGTCTCGAGGTCACCACCTGGTAAGTTCCACCCTCTGGACCTCCATTAGTCCCATCTTGGCGGTGCTCTTTAGAATTATTGACAACCGTTCAGTTCGAGGGAGACATTAAAAGTGCAAACGACGGCACTTAAGATGTGTACCATCCCCGTCAAGGATGTTAATATAAGTATCCAAGAAAATCAGCTACAGTCCACTAACAGGAGTCTTCGTCAAAGCCCGTCCGTAGGCGGAGTGCTATTAGGTGATTCCGTCATTCTACTATGGTTAAAGCACCCCAACTCTCTGGTCTTTACTGTGAATGGGTAAGGCGGATGTCAAAGACCTATTAAGGTTTGTTTTATATTCGGTCGTATAATGCCAATAAGCCTAGTTCCATCCTTTCAAACCCTAAATAAAGGCATTCGTATGAAGTTTGTAAGCCACATCGACATGGTTGCTATGGTTAGATTCACTGCTAGTGCGACATGTTATCTAATTATTGACCTTTTCAGACCATTGCCCCGAAGGCGAACGTCCATACATGGTTTCAATCGACGAGACGGTTAAGGAATGCTCAGCGAACATTCCTGGAAGTTGTCCCGCTCAATTTCTATGCCGCTTCAATCTTCAAAAAAATAAATACTATTGTTGTGCTCCTGATTCAGAAAGTAAGTTTAGGAAGTTTTCGTGAGAGCATCCAAAAAGCGAAGTTGTCCAACTTTTTTGGTATCGCACGATAGCTCTCCGAGGACCCTCCTTGGTTTGTCACAAGATTTCATAGAAAAGGAAAACGCAGCTCTGTAAATCTACCTTTCAGCTATCACAGAACTCGCCGATTTCCATCATCTATTCTTTTCAAAAGAAACAAGCTTGTTCACCCATATTCCTATTGGGATTCAAAAGATGTAGTTGTATTTTTTACAGATTTCTGCCCCGAGGGAAGGGCTTTGTTTCGCTCGCGACAAACCTCTCTGCCTCATCGATGTGTTCTTAACTTCCTGAATGAATGTTCTGCTGGATTCAGCTGCCAATCCCGAATCAAAGGCGTCACTCAAGGATTCTGCTGTACAGAACGAAGTAGGGGTGACGACTGCTCTCTCAACTGTCTACCCCCATCTGTTCTTTCAGGCGTTTGCAAGGGTGATGCCCAATTCATTGTCGACGATGGCACGAAAATGCCTAGGATTTGTACTCCTGGACTTCTTCATTCATGTCCTATCGGCTATCATTGTCAACTGCCCAAACCGCATTCTACGAATGGATTCTGCTGCAAAGTAGATGTTGACGTTATCACAGGTACATATTTTCGCCAGGAGTAAAAACCAGGTGGTAGTGGTTTCGTTCAGAAGGATGCCCACCAACGGAATATGCGCTCACTGATGGGAAGAAGGTAGTCGAGTGTGACCCATTCAACTCGAGCCGTAGTTGCCCGGCGGAGTTCTCCTGCCAATTCGCCGTTCTTTTTCAGCGTTATCAGTGCTGTGGAAAAATTCCACCTGATGGCTCAGAACTTAGCAGCCGAGGTAAGACAAAATCGGGCCGTACAGTACGAATAAGATGAAGTGCAACGTAGTCTTCAGAAAATGGCTGCCTCTCAAATCAAGTCGCCCTGCTTGATCGCGATCGAGTAGTAGTGTGCACAGCATCAGGGAACACTTGCCCATCAGGGTATTTCTGTCAGTTTTCTACGAAAAACCAACAATTCCAATGTTGTGGCATCAAGTCAGGTATCTATTACTTGCTTCTCGATTATATGAGAAATTTTTAGAAAGTCTCCATCCTATCCGAATTTCAAAATCCAACTTGTTCTTGATTCTCGCTCTGATTATTACAGACTGCCCTGGCAAGTCAATGGCTTTTCTAAACCTGGATGGAGAGGCCAAGCAGTGCACAAAGCTGTCCCCTTCATGCCCTGCAGGATTTTCCTGCCAACAAACAAAACATCATAAGTTCCTGTGCTGCACGATCGAGGAGACATTGGTGCAGTCCGCTCAAAACGTAAGTTAACTGGCTATATCCCATTGACTGAGTGAGGCTTTTGCCCGGGAACCTAGCATTTTCCTGAAATGCGATTGGACAGATTTAATACTCAACCTTTGCTTGTTTACGCGAAAAAAACTGTGTAATCCTCAAAAATTCGCCGCGTGTCCCTCTGCATGCACGACGGCAATTGTACCGTGTGTACAGAGAGTGAGAGATCATTTTAGCTCACCAATTTCCCTGCAACAGAAACACATCTGACTGTCACAAAAACTCCAACGGTGAAGATGAGTCCTCATACCGTTGACTCACCATGCAGTGGAAGTACGGTTCTCATTGATGGGACATGCAAGTATGTTCTTTCCGCGAAAACTGTCAAGCAGTATTACTCGTCTATTTTTTCAGGATGATCGGGAAGCCGATGCCGTGTTTTCTCCGGACGCAATGCCCCACTGGATTGGAATGCATAAATTTTGTTTGTGCGAAGAAAGACGAAAAAACTGAAGTATTGAAAAGGCCAGCCTGTGCTGAGGGAAGCATCATGGTGAAATTTTTAACTGCTCCCCTACGAGTTTCTCGTATAACAAGTATTCATTGCAGATCAACGGTAGATGTATGCGCTTGGTGGAGGTGAATGGACAGTGCTCTGCAAATGAACAATGTCAAGGTGGCAGTAAATGCCACAATAAGACATGCTCGTGTGGATCAGACGCGGTGCTGTACAAAGGAGTATGCCGCGGTAAGAGTGCTGATTTTGACTGAGTGACGATTGAATGACTTTACTACGAAGTTCATTCTCTTGGCACTGGGTGAACAAATTCAAAGCAAAGCATCTCTACCCTTTCTCATTATTCTTACAAAGTAAAGAATGGACTGCGCAACTACTTTTTGGACGCCCTGCAGAATCTGTTGGTGTCTAGTAACCAACCGAGTTATATACTTTCTGTACAGGGTGGCCCAAAAATCTTGTTACACGCAGAGAAACAATTCTCTTTTTCAATACTTAAAGGCACAGTTCACGATAATTCTGAGTAATCCAGATATGGCGAAAAATAGAAGACAAAATGGAAAAAGACGAGGAAACTACACGAATCGGTGTTCTCAAGGGGAGAAAAAGGGCTTCAAAAAATCGTTAAAAAGGGGGCCGCACCAGAATGAAACCATAAAAATGAAGAAGAATGGGGCGTTTGGATGAGCTATAGGTTTGTGCCATAGAGGTGTGTGTGGGTCCTGACGTGAATAGCTGACTACGATAAGCAAAACTTCATTCACTCCTAAGCATAAGTTACCGAAAAAATCCTGGTTACAGCAAAAAGAACCTATCTTTTTGAGCCTGTTGTGATAGAAAATTAAATGAGGGATCGCGTCTGCAAAAAGAATAACAGAGGGTGAAGGAATAGCAGAAAAACATCGTCTCATCACTCAGCGATCAGCTGACTGGGTGTGGGCCCTAGAGCGAATACTGCAATCTGTATCGCCTCGACGCTCGTCTGACGCGACATCGATCAAAGGCGGGAAGTCCGGACGATCCGGTAACGGGCTCCCACTATGCCCCAGCAGTTGAATTTGGGACTCGACAGCGTGCTTCCTGTTACCCTTGGGGGCCACTGGGTATTACTAGGGGGAGAACTCAGCAACCATGTTTATTTATTGTGAACTGTGCCTTCGACCAAAAGCAATCAGATTCGGCACATAGTTTCTTACGACCGGTACGAATTAAAATTGATGGTGATCACTCGATGTGACCTTCTCAAGCCTTCACGACAGCCTTCAGACGCTTAGAGGGCACGATGGTGGACCGCAAGTATCTAACGTCGATTTCATCCCACGCATTCTTCAAAGTCAACACGATCAAGTCGATACTTCTGTGGCGACTGGGACAGGCCTTGTGCTCGAGCGCCGACCACACCGGGCATCCAACGGGTTGAGGTTGGGGAAACGGACGGACCACTCACTGGCAGGGATCGGCGGCTTGGTCTCGCACCAAGCCTGGGTCTTCCGCGACTTGTGCGCGGGAACGGAGTTTTGCTGAAATACCCAGACTGGTTTTTGAAGTGCGCCTGGCGTAGTCTTCACACCGGGACCGACGAACCCGAGCGGAGTTTTTTCACTGGCGCACGCTCCGACCCATACCATTACGCTGGCAGGGCTTGTGAGAGGTCCGAGAGACAGCTCTCCTGGAATCGGCCTACTGAGGGGATGAGGCGAGCACCCGCGTATTTTGGGTATTCGCCGCTACTTCACGGTAAAGAGCTTCTCGTCCGAGAAGACGGTCACTAGAGGCTCCCTAGCAGCGATCCGAGCGAGCATGGCCCGGCATCTTGCGAGCCAGGCGGCCTTATTCTTGCGATGGATCGTTGGCCATCTTTCGCATACTGCAACGAGGATTGCTGTGGATGCGCTTCTTGATGGCTGTTCTATTTGCAGAAGTCGATCAGGACAATCGGCTATCGTTCCAGTCTCACAGTAACACCTCTTGAGAGCCCTATAGACAGTTTGGAAGCTGATGGAGAGCTACTTCTCGGTGAGGGATGGGATGCCGCAGCGTCGTGCAAGTGCACAATGGCGTCACGCAAAGAATTAGCGAGTACCGTTTTGAACTAAATTCAGTGGTAATGATGGAATCGTATTCCAACAACAACACATCAGATGTTCAGCATGTCGAGTTCTACTCGGTCAAATTTTTATATCAATGACTGTGGGCCAATTTTAGGCCCTGCACCTCCTGATTTCAATCTAGCAATCTGTTCCAGCGAATCTTTGCGGACATCAACTGGTTCCCGCTCTGAGTCCCCTACGAGCTGCTATTGAATGTATTCGAGGAGCAGTTTGTCCTCAAGGCTCCTTTTGTACCTATTCCAATGCCTTGTCAACTTATCTATGCTGCACCACAATTACGTCGAACGCCATTCACAATCAGGCAATAACTCGCACAACGACCAGGTAAGCTCCCTCGTAAGTTACTCACAATCAACATGTCTGCAGGCCCACCCTGTTTCTGTCAATCTCTTATTTTCCAGAATACCTTCAACAAGTGCCAATCCGAAAAGAGTAATTCCACTGTCATCATGTCCCGACGGACAAAAGCCGTTGTTGTTTCCTTCGACGAACCTCCCGCTTGCATGCGATAGAACTCGCCGCTGTCCCCAGGGGTTCGTCTGTACAGATCGCAAGTGTTGTCCATTGGAGAGACAGCGACGTTCGCCAGAGATGTTATGCCCCAGAGGATACCGACCGCTGGTTGATGAAGCATCGCAAACTCTACGGTGTGGTGAGTTGATCCCGACTTATTTCAACAAACAGGCTCAACACGAATGTAGTGGAAGACGGTATTATCCACTGTTGTGTATGGATCCCATTCAACTTCCACGACTGAATCTTTTCGAAAATTTCCTAATCATATGGATCTTAGGCTTGCGAGGCTACACGTGTTGTGGACGAGTCGAAACTGCCTAAATACTTTAGCATAAAAGTCTGAACTTCCAATCTTCAGACAACACGTACAGGCGCTGAGGTGTTCAAACCTCCTAGAGGTTGCAGCTGATCGTCCGGGTCTTTGACCTTGACTATCGCGGAAACTACTTTTCAGCTGCACCTCTCGCACAACTCCGATATCATCTACATCGCCTTAAATTTCGTGAATTCTGCGAATTTTCGTTTCGCTTTCTTCGTCATGGATCAATATTCTGCACCACCACTTCCACCCTTTTATTCAAATAAGATTCATCAAAGTGAACTGATCCTATAAACGAGTTTTTTGCCATCAGCGCCATCAGCGGGATGCGGAAGACTCATTAGTTTATCTCGCTCACCCAATGCATAGTTCAAGTCGACAGAATTTTTCTCATAGTTGTATGAGAGGTTGGAGATGTCTCAAAGGACAATCCATCTATCCCTCACCTTTTTGCCTTCCTGACAACTGCTGTATTTTTCGCTTTAGAGCAGGTCTGTGTTCTCGTGACACCGTAGTAAGCATATGGATTGTGGACAGGTGAAATGTCGGAAGTGGTGTAGCTTGGGTTCACCAGATCCCTTCCGCTCTTCCACACACCCTCGCTTGGGGTAGTAGAAATTACCATCACAATCAGCAAATCCCCTGTAATCGTTGTGAAATGGGTTCTCGAAATGTCATCTCTCTTAGTTGTTGGCAAAATATTCTTGCATTTACAGCAGTACACTCTGGTAAGATCTCATAGTACAACAGCCGGGTTAGCAAAGGAAGAATGTGCTCATGTCTTTCTTGGCGTGAGCGCTCGAATTGTAGCGGTCTTTGATCTTACGTTCATTGTTTGGCATTGCGATTTCTTGAGTAGATCTTCATATGACATCTACTAGTGATCCTGAGCAAAAATGAACTCGGTTGATGTCGTTATTTGCTTACAGTCGAGGAGCTTTTGAATACCTCGTGCTCATTCAAGAAGCGAGCGACTTTTGCAAAGACTCCCTGCTTCGAAGTGACTTTTGCGTTGAATGTTGTGGATGATGGATTGGGTGTAGAGAATGTGTTTACGATCTCCTGACACTTTGAGAATCGATCCGACGAAAGGCCAGGACAGTGTCGGTATTCGAAGACAGTGGACGCTTATTCGACTAACTCGTCAAAGCAAAGCTCTTCTCACAATTAGAGGAAGCGATCGTGCCATTTATATAGATGACAAGAAAGAGTGATTTGTTCCACATCAGTCACCATATCTTATTCCAAGCTTGAGTGCAGAAGCGAACAGTTTCGTAAAAGTGAATTAGTTGGCTCCGATAGCCTTGCCGATCGCACATCATTCAGTCGATGATTACTTACCTCCAACGACGACGTTAAATATCGATCGCTCGTCGTATCAATCTATCAGCAAGCCCTTTGTCTGCTATAGAATCCATAGCTTTGCTTCGATGCATTTGAGAGCAACACGTTTCCATGGTTTAGAGTCATGATTTTCTCCACTTTTTGGACCACCCGGTAGGTCATTAAATCACGTAGTTCTACTAGTTTCGAAACAAATCCAAGAAATTGTCTAAGAATCTGAACGTTGAATCATACAAAGCTCTTCAAGCCCTATGTTGCGTGTTATATTGAAAAGTTGCTTTGAATCAGATCACTATGAAATTGTCAGCTACTGTTTCAGCAGTAACCTCAATCTCCTTACCAAAACCACACATAAAGTGACCCTCATAACGAAAAAAACACAAATTACGATTTAGATGAAGTTAGGATCCTGAGGAAGTGGGCTTGAGGACTAGTATCACTCAGTATAGCCTCAGATCGACGATAGAATGTATGAAATCGTTCGATGAGTTCCGCTAGCCATGAAGTTAAGATCCTCGGACTCCCAACATTTGTAGTTGTCTTTTGTTAAGTTATTTCACTCAAAATGCATATACATTGGAATGGAGGGTGGAGAGAGAATGAAAATTCGGCACTGTTCTCTTCGGGATTTAGTAAAGTTATGTACTTCATTGCACAATGTCTCTGTTCTGTCTACAGAATAAAATTAAAAAAAAATTGAAAAGGAACATGAGCAATCGAAAGCAACGCAGAGTTTTTCAAGCAACCTGATGGAATTCATCACGAGCTGAAACAGCAATTGCAAGGCAAGGTGTTCTCCAATTGTGATGCTGCCGATTATATGCCGAAATGTTCAGCAAAGGAAGATAGGAAACAGGAAAATGCGGGTAACGGAACTTCTCCCCTATCGCGGCATTCTCCCTTGCGGCATGCGGCAAATGTCACTGCAATTACCGTACTCACCCCGCCTCCCGAAAATCGATAGGACGCGATATTTTTCCTTGACTGGNTTGCTTTTTCATTGGATTTTGTCGTTTTTTCTTCTGTTTCTTTTTAGTTTTCATGTTTATTAGACTTGATTAATTAAAATGACTCCTCTTATATAAACGACGATCAATACCGCATTAAAATTGAAGGGAGCGACCAGCCAATTCAAATGATTAAAGGACTCCCTACCTCACAAATTGCGCGCTCCAATCTTTCATCGCAATCCTGCGATAGGCGGCGGGTGCAGCGTGTGCGACGCCGTGTTAGGGGAGAAGTTCCCGGACCCGGAAAATGCTGAGGTGTGTTCGCTCTGTTCACGAAGAGCAGGTAGATGCTCTGCATTCGACGCCAACCGCCGCCTTGGAAACGGATATTGGCTGTGCGTGAAACGCTGCTAAGTTTGCACGCTTATTCAA
Organism: Haemonchus placei; assembly: GCA_900617895.1. Taxonomy (NCBI): domain Eukaryota; kingdom Metazoa; phylum Nematoda; class Chromadorea; order Rhabditida; family Trichostrongylidae; genus Haemonchus; species Haemonchus placei. The sequence continues at coordinate 29,045 of UZAF01017430.1, forward strand.
AAAGTGAAAAGCGTTGGGTTTGAACGGATGCAGGTGAGCAGACGTCAAGAATGACTCATGCAGAGCCACATGCTCTCAGCGAACCCTCTTCCGTGTTTACTGTGATGTATTGCTAGTCTCTCACCAATAATATCGACAATTGGATGGCAGCACAGAATTATGAGAAGACCATTATTGCTCATGACCGTTCCAAATCCCACGTAGCTTGAATTCACGACAGTGAAGTGAAGACAACGAATCGAGATTCAACCGCCGTATTCGCTTGAACTAGTAGCATGCTAACACGGAAAGTGTTTGTCAGAGGCAATCGCTTTGATAATTGGTTGGCTACCAAAGCAGACCTAAACAGCTATATATCCGCACTTTGCAGAAAAAAGAGCTCATTGGCGCCCAGTTGCTATTTGGACGCCGCGAAGGGTAGCAAATAACAAGAGGTCTTCTTGACTTACCACTAGGACATCAGTTCCTTATTCCCCTTACTGTGCATTTAACTCAAAAAAATACAAATTGGGTGGCCTAATAATACCTGTAAAGCTATCACAACGGCTTGAAAGACATGCCATGGTTCCAACACCGTATTCACACCCTTGACAGGAATAATGAGAAAATTTCTGTTCTCATTCAGTGGAAGGTTTTCTTGACATGTGAATGTACTCATCTCTTTGAAAGGAATGACGAGCGTTGTGGTAGCTGCACAGGTGGTGTCTGGAAGGCCTTCATCAGGACACTTTCATCCTGTTGACAGAGTCCCTCTTACTGTTAATGAATCGAATACAGGCCTGGGTTTCAGCTATAGTAACAGACTGGATTTTTCGGAACGCATAGAAATCCGAATGGGCTCACACTCGCGCTTTTCATGTTTTCAAAGAGCTATCTGTCGGGAATAAAGAAGCATCGCCTAATACTTAAAAATCATTGTTCGTCCTCTGACAAAATCTAGCTCTTGGTTTTCGAACTCTTACAAGGAAAGTCTGCACATTCACCGGGGAAGGTTCAAAACAACTTCACTCGTAAACTAATTATTCGACTCGGTGGTTTCCACAATGACAAAATACCAAAAGCTGCAATGATGAATAGGTATCAGGGGCTACCAACTCACCAATATAGGCATGAAATTTCTAGTCTTTGTTCAGTTCACAAGATGGTACAGGGTTCATCTGGTTCCAGTTTCCGCAACGTTTTCAAAATAAGGCCCTCGAGAACGGGAGGAGAAACCAGTAAGATCTCAGTCAACCCAAGACTGCTTTGAAAAAGACGACAGTTTTTCGTTCAGAGCTGGTAATTATAATTTGGAGCTTCCGAAGAAGATATCATTAAACATATCTTTGGCTCAATTTAGACATCGGGTTGCTAAAGTGCTGTTAAGATACGATACAGAATACTAGCGTTTTCTGTGACTGGCTGCAAAACTAAAGAGTTTCTTCATCTATTGTATTACTGCCAGATTTCGGGTAACTTTAATGGTTTTACTATATGGAAATTATGTTTAAGTTTTCGGTGTTTTATTGATATATTTTTCATTTGTGCCGTTTGCACACGTAATAAACTTACACTGAAACCTAACGATCCGTCTTGACAATGGGGATAAAGCTTATGATATAGTTGAGACTGGTTCATGTGATAGTGAATGGTGCCGGCCACTCTTGAAACAAATTTGACACAGAAAACGTTGATCAACTAGATGTGGAATTGATTTTGATTTCAGAAGTTATTTGCCATCCACAATCTCAATGTTCGAGAAGAGCCAGATTGTCAACACTGAGATGAATGATTATATAATGAATTTTATTCGTAACGGAAAGTCAATTTGACGCATGTAAATTACTCCGGTCGCAACCTGGTTTGCAAACGATATCTATAAATTAACGTTGTTACCTAACATTGTTATTCGAACAGATAAACATTTTCTACAAAATATCAAATGTATGTTTCACGTTCATGCTAATAATTGGTTTTTGTATACACAACTTCATAACTGATGACACAAGAAATTTTCCGAGTTGAATGCGCGAGTTTTCGCTCTCGGGGTAGTGCACTGAACTCTAGCAATATTCGAGTTTCTGTGCTGAGGGGTTTGCAATTACAACTACATACATCCCCATCCCGTCCACTTTGTCTTACTCTGGTCCCTGCTTCATAAACGATAGGTTTCCTAGAGTATAGGTCTCAGTCCAGCGGGGCTCGCAGCAAAGTGAACCAAATGAAGTGAGAGATCAGTGAGAGATGAGTGAGCTTCTGAAAAAGCACGCTCAATTAGGATTTATTGGCGCCTGACTGCTGCCTGAAATTTCCTCTTGCCAATTAACTGTCATGGTCGAAATCTTAACGAACAGCCAATTGGGGTATGCACTGTAAAATTTCCTCTTGCCGAATAACTGTCATCGTCAAAATCTTCACTAACAGCCAATTCGGGTATGCACTGTGAAGAGCAAAATAGAAAACGATTTCCCAAACGCAGTTGCATTGGTAGAACAATCGACCTACTCCTGTCTCGAAGAATTGAATGGGTCGTGGGTATCAGAAATCACCGTGAAACCGATACCCTATTTACAAAGACAATCTAACTGTAACTCCTATAAGGCGCAACCACAAGTTTGTAAGTTGGTTCCCTAAACTGTTCAACTTCTGATAAGGGTAATTCAAGAGTGAATTCCCCGAAAACTTCGCTATGAGAAACTTGTCGGAATTTCAACTTATTCTCGAATAGATGCAGGCTGGCTGCATTGTCGTCTGTGATTTTAACGAAGAATCGCTCTACGTGGAGTACCTTCACAACATAAGCAATCATAAGAGAAATTGCTTCGGTAGCAGCACCGCTTCCTCGTTCCATCTGTTCGGCCACCATCACTTCTAACTCACCAGCTTCGCTTTCAACGTTCAGAAACAGGTTGACATCGCCAATCATGCTATCGACCTGGAAGCACATTTGATGAAGATTGAAAATATCTTTCAGATAAAACCGTGAGTCGATGTTATCGGGATCGATATTAGCCAACCATGAAAGATCAAACATCAAAAGAAAAAAATAGGTATGAACGTCGTAGAGGCACTGTTTACGATAGAAATGTTTTCTAATAAATCTCTGAGTCAGTGATGTCGTTAAGATATGCCACTTGGGTCATGCATACATCATATGCGGCGTTGTCAGATCGTTAAACGGCCTAGGTAGGGCGTTATAAGAGCTTAGAGACTGTAACGGTTGAAAGCGCTCTCAGAGCGGACGAGTTTCAAGGGTGTGAAGAGGCTGCATCATCTCAAGGAACTCCCATGCTGGAAACCAAACAACCAGACAAGACCCATAACGACGGCGATAGGCAGTTTCGGTCATTTTTTGGGTTGATATGGTCAGCCTCGTCCAAATACCCCTTATATGCCACTCCCGTCATGGTGATCTCATACAACCTCTATTTCCACTACTTGTAGAAAACCTTATTTTTCGCGAAGAAATCGGTTTTTCTCGCTTTTTCCTCCACCGGTGCACTATTCCTCACTAATACTTTCGCTCTTTTACTCGGAAAGGGTACCTCAAAATTATCGTAAACTGTCGTAAACTGAGCTAGTGATCAGGAGCACGTAAAGTTATTTGGCTTCACAGAAATCTCAGAGTCTCAAAATAGCGTAATCAGACTGAATCCTCTACGTTAATAGCTGGTTTCGTAATTGGGACAGCATCCGTATCTTCAAAATTCTCTGAATTGTCGGAAACCTATTCAAATAAGGTGTCGCTCTCTGCTAATCCATGATTACTCGCACCCCTCACGACTTACATTGCAGAAGGTGTATGTACAAAGTGCTGTCATAGCTATCGAGTGCTGCGCTACAAGTGCATACCCCTTCTGCTTATTCAGCGAAATGAAGCCCGATATTACTCATTTCAATACAATTACGATCAGATTACCACATATTGGTGAAAATGCCCAGTCGTAAATGAAACAATGTTTTCAAATCCCGAATTGTGAAGGTGGTTTCTATAATTTGATCGAGGTGGTCACCTTATTGAGTAGCATTAGCCTTATCCATGAGAAATGCTGATGTGACCGCCAATTCTAGTGATTCAGAAATTCACTTCACAAGCTCACCTCTGAACACCCGCGGTCCAATCTCGCTCTAGATAAAATGATGAAAGTCAGCTTATCGTCATCAACCCGCCAGTTTTGCTGCATTTCAAATTCCTCACCAAGGGACAATCTCTCAGATCCAGTGAGCCTGAAAATGAATTGAAAATATCACAAAAACAAAATATGTATCGTTTTCTTCGCATCACTGCATGCGCTGTTTTCAAATCTTGAACTGGAAAGGAGCGTTTAAATGACCGTCTTGAAAATCTCGTTTATAACCTGGTTCAACTGCCTCCAAATGCGCGCCCATCCTAACACCCCCATTTCTGCAAAAAAAATTTGCCCTTGGTGATCGCAGCCTACCGGCCACCCCTCGCTACGTAGAGCGTCATGGGCCTCCGCTGAGTAAACCTCCTCCCGTCCTCTTTGAGCACATTCTGCTACTTTGGAGCTTGCCCTAGAGTTCTTCTCAACTCTACACTACAACAGCGAAATCAGTACAGGGTCTTCAATGGCTCATCCATGAGTGACTTCGTGAAGACATCCACTTAAGCAAAGAGAGGAACGACTCGAAACTGATCCTTGCTGTACATTATGGTGATGTATACTGCTTTTGTTAGGCCGTGAGGGGTGAATGTGACCGTTTTGGAGATAGCATACATATTCCTGACCGCGAAGATGAGGTGTGTCGCAACTTTTCGTTTTAGGAGCGCCCTCCAGAGGATAGATTGTGTGAAAACGTTAAAAGCCCTCATCCATGTCGCGCTTATTCGGGCCCTTAGCCCCTGGTCCGTCAGCGGCTCGATCGCAAGCCTTGTCATACAATATATAACGCGCTTGCGTCTATCTGTGTCTGTTTGTACGAAAATTTGATAGTATTGTACTTGAAGGACACCTGCAGAAGTCGGGCCAAATTTGGGATGTATTAGGGCAACATCATAGATTTGCCTATGGCACCGCCCGCTCCTGTGCTCCTGCAGAGCTCCGCCCTGACGCCGTAGTACAAATGAAGGACCCACATCGGCGAAGGACGTATCGTTCGTGGGCTCCATTTTCCACATGAATTCATAACTCGTTTTAACGAATGCGTGGATGCCAAAAAAAAANAAAAAAAAATAAAAGTAGTGAGTAAGGTCCTACGCATGCTCGGCCGGTGTAGACTTAGCGAAGCTCCGCGTACGAAGGGAGGGACGTGCGATCAAACAGAAGACACTCTCAAAGAATTATGTACCTCTGTGCAAAAACGATCTAGACTGAGAACAAATGTGCTTAGATATAACAGAATTAACGTGGTCAAATCCCCGATATGGGCGAGGTTTGTACTGAGGCGAACGGGGCTAAGAACAACGTTTATAAGTATGGACAATTCCCGTTGGTCTAATTCCATTAATGGAAGTAATTTTCTGGCTGGCTCTTTTCACGAAAGTGCTGCAGACTGCTAGATCGTAAGACGCAGAGAGGCCAAAAACCTTCTCCCATTCTTATTTCCCGATCCAGAGTACTATAATGCGTGAATTCGTCTCAGGTCCCTTCGTTCACGGCCAACTTAAACATTCAGATCACCTGTTAAAGTGAGATAGTCCCCTTTGGAATTTTCCCTGATGGTATCTGGGGGCTCACAGGGAAGTCGTCCTTTTCGTACTAGTAGCAGGCAACTTGTGGTGCGCACGTGAAGATCATCTCCCATTACCACTCTTTCGTATCTGTCCTCACAAGCATGACTCCACCGCTGATACTGTTGAAAGTATAAACAGAATTCAGAGAATCCGTCTGAGCTAAAGCTACGCCGTTTCGTTTGGTGTTCTCTCCGTAACAGCGAAGCTTGGCATCTTCCCCAAATTCTCTGATCTTTGCTGAATTTCAGTGCTCCATTTTTTGATGTATCCCTTGCGTACACAGAAAACGGGCTGGAATGGGGCGCACCAGTTCCAGATGGCACGGGACACTCCATCAGCCGACCTATCACGCGGAGCCTGATGCTGGTATAGTCTCTCGCCATTGTTGCGACTTTGCAGGTCAGGTTTTCGCCTCGGTGGAGGGGGGGGGGTTGAACTCAAGGTAATAGAAAGTGTAGACATGGGCCTGCTGTCTTAACCTCTCGGCTACCACAGCTCTTGTCTGCTGATGTCAAAACATCGATTCATTACCCTTAGCGATACGTGTCAGTATATGATCTAGAAGGCTTCGGAATTCCCCTTCCCACCCCTCAGGATTCAATCCAGGTCCAAATCAACACTATTTTTACAGTGGGCCACTACACCTACCATCCACCATTAGCAGCTGATTCTGCTGTTCTTCATCGCTTCCGAGTATGAATCTTTATTGGTGTGCCCCTTTGTCACCCGCAATCATTTAAAATTAGAACGATCTGACGCCGAGGGAGCGCTTTTCGCTCGCGCCCCGTCCCCTGTGGGCGAGGTGCACTTCTGACACCACACGGCATTCCCATCTTGCCGTCTGTATTCTATCCAAATTTGAACGCTCTAGCTGTAAGAGAGCAATTTTCGCGTACGCTCCCCCCACCGTAAGCATAGTGGCTGCTTTCACAGTCCGCCGGCCGGCCCCGCAAGCGCGCGCTCGTGCCGGCCGGAGGCGNAGCGCCGCCTCCGGCCAGCACGCGCAGGCGCGCTCGCGGGGTGGGCCGGCGGACTCTGAAAGCAGCCAGTCCAGTCCGCCACCTACAATCAAAGTTCCCACCATATTTCCTGTACTCTTACTAAATTCGAACGCTCTAGGCCGAAATTGACAGTTTTCTCGCACGACCTGCCTCCTGTGGGTGAAGTTCGGTCCCGCAACCTATAGTGTTCCATCCTACCACCGGTACTTCCCTTAAATCTGAACTCTCTGAGTCCCACACACGCCAACACATTCAGACGCGTCATATATATGGAATTTTTGAGCAACAAACTAATTTGCATATTTAATGCCACATAATCCGCCGCAAGAAAAAGAGGAGCAAATTTTGCAAGAAAAATGCCAAACATGTGGAACTTCAAAAAAAGCAGAAATGACATTTTAACAGGGAAGTTTATGGAGAGAGTCATAAGTCGACAATTTGTGAGAGGTACAATGATTGTTTAGAGCTTATCAAGCTTTCGAAAATTGTCAGTGAAGCAGAAGAAATACCGACTAGAGCGAGTAAAGGCAGCAGTTGTCAGGACCGTTTTCACACTGCTTTAATCTAATATGACCCTTAATATCGACGCAAAACTGTGATCTCCTATTCGAGCCAAAATCAGTGGTGTTCTTCCGATAATAGTAAGTAAATGTTGAAGCAAACACAAATATAAATTCATGTAAAAGCAACATTACCTCCGCAATTCCTCATCTTCCATCCATTTATGGTATTTAGGGACGTGTTCCTTCTCATAGGGAACAAGAACGATTTTGCTTCCAAGGATTTTAGTGTTCTCATTCAATCTCATCCTGTAAAACATGGGACTACGACACATAGTACAGTATAGTGATTGGCTTTGTGAATTGCAACGGAACAGTTATCTTTGCAGTTGTTATCATACTTCTCTACGTTTCTACTATACAATTCTCGCAACGAAACACGACCACCTTTTAAGACCTTGAGCCACCTGACTGTTGTACAAAGAGCTTGCAAAAATATAGAAACAGGGTTTCGAAAGACAACGAGGTCAGAAGAAACCAGTTTCGCTTGTGTGACAACATGATTTTGTGGGACTGTCACGTGGAAAAGTGTGCATTCTCACAGGCTACATATTTGAAAACGGCTCGATGAATCCGTGCCATTCCAATAGTGCAAGTCTTGGTTACGTGGATTGCTTTGAGTTCTGTGTTTATTTTTGTGATTTCAGTAGGAAACCATGTTCAAGACCACACTACAACGTGGGTCACTAACACCATTGGTAAGTTCTATACTAGTACTTATGTTAAATATCTTCAAGACTCTTCAGTGACCCTTATAAATCGATTAATGAACCTTGGGTCTAGCAGAAATCGGGTTTCTGAATAGAAGTCGAATGCGGGAAGGCATTCCGAATATGGGATTGATTAGCGCCCAAACACCTTATTCTTGGCGCTTTATTTCAAAGTAGTTTGCAAGTGCCGAAGCATCCAAAGTCGCTACAGATTTCGGGTAAGTATTATTAACTTCATTGCGGCAGATGCAACGATAGAATCGTACCCATTCGAACGCTTACGATTGTTTCGAAGGTAAATCGGAAAAGATTCTAAACAAAGATTTTAAAGTCCTGCGATGCAACCACAGCGAGTTGCTAGAGTTTAGCCTGCACTTCTTCCTTTGTGTGCTGCGAAGGGTATTGTGGAAAGAATAGGTTCTCTGAGTGTTGCATTCAATCTTTTTTTCAAAGATTTGTGTTTAGATGAGCAGTATACGAGGCACTGCGAAGGGTGTCAAGATCTTGAACCCATCTGCTGACTTGCTACCATATAAAGGCGAACCAGTAACAAACAAACCTGTGAAGGTATACGCATTTGGGTACAATGTTAAACTCGTACTTCATTATATTTGCCTACCGTGCGGAAGCATTCACGGAGATTTTTGAAATGATGCAGTTCCCGATAGATTTTCTTTTCAATTTCGAGTTTCAATAACACTATCAGTGATTTTCTCAAATTCAGAATCTGGGAGGATAAAATGGGTGGCGAAAGAAACCACATGTGAGTAGTGAAGTGCATAAAGGAAAGAGGTTAATTCACTTTCGCCCATATTTTCAACGGTTCAGTCCATTCTGCCTTAGCAAGGACTCCAGAGACCTAGTCTTTAGGCGTGGTGCGTTATCGCGCGGATGACGTTGTTCAATGTTCTCTACGAAAGGCATTGGTTGCAGTCCTTAGATAAATCCGAGCTAGAAAGCTGAGACAAATCCGCGCTTCCAAACTCTGACAACGGCGAAAGGTCGTAAGGAAGGACACATCGATGCTAATGAATACATACAGTAGCGCTCAAAAGTCTTCGGTGAAATGGTTCTTCAGCCGTGCTTTTCAGTCGTAATTCCTTTCCTACTAGATCTAATCATGCGAAATTTCTATATTTAGAGCGTGGGTGTATTGTGAATATTTACCACAATTAACACCCAATCTGCAAAATCAACTGAAAATACAGATGATGGTACTTCTAGAACTTCTTTTCTTTTTGTCATGTCTAAAGTGTACGAGCGCTAACGCCGAACACAATAGATGAGAAAAACGCACATAAGGTGCCAGTAAGTGCAGACGTCAACAACTTTAGTTTTAGCAAAATCCGCTACCGCAACGAACACCCTGCTCTATCTGTGGATATTGCTGCTTTGCAGTCAAATAGTGTTGGGCAGGGTGAAATATGCTCCAGTTAAACATATCCAAATTTCGCGCGATTAGGTCCACTAAGAAAAAAATTATGACACCAAAGACTTTGAGCGCTACTGTATATGACAATCTGGCTGACCGCTGTCGGTTACCGACCCACTGGGATGTGGAACGAAGATTAGCGTGGGGCGGCGGCCAGCCTTTCAACGAAAAAGAGAATGAAACCAATGAGTCGTGTTGCGTTTCGTAACAGCTACAAAATGAAGGCGTTAATGGTGTTTTTCATTGACAATCGATGGTCTCTCGAGTGAAATGCGAGCAATAGCTGCTCATGGTTTGACTGGAACAATGTTCAACTTTAAGCCCGCACTTCGATAAATTCCTGATGGGTTGGAATGGTCATAAGTCTAGAACCCACTCCTGATCTTCGTCCTTATTAAATTTGCTACCTCATGGGTTTCTTTTAGTCGGAAGGTTACATTTCCTTAGCGTTGCACAGTCAAATTTGTAGCACAAACTTTTTTCTAAATTTAAAGCAGGGTTTCGAGTTCGCTTGACCGCTTCTAAAAAGTTCTTCGAGTGGATCCTTTCAGACGCAGTCAAGCATACCTCAATTTTTGGCTTGCATTTTTAGTCCAACCTTTTCTGCAAACTTTATTCAGGTAGCTCTGGAATCTGGAAAGTCGTACTCATGGTGCTCATGTGGTTTGAGTAAAGTGCAGGTCAGTGAGTTCTTTTGGATTCTCGTTTTCCTTTTTTTTCTTCTGTGTTGGTTTTCTTGAAGAATATGATTTCTTATTGTTCTGGTTGCATTTCCTACCTTGAAAGTGATATCATTNGTCCAACCTTTTCTGCAAACTTTATTCAGGTAGCTCTGGAATCTGGAAAGTCGTACTCATGGTGCTCATGTGGTTTGAGTAAAGTGCAGGTCAGTGAGTTCTTTTGGATTCTCGTTTTCATTTTTTTTTCTTCTGTGTTGGTTTTCTTGAAGAATATGATTTCCTATTGTTCTGGTTGCATTTCCTGCCTTGAAAGTGATATCATTCGTACTGCTTATAATCGCGATACTGCTATGGTAGACGCTATGGGCTTAATGGGAATCCAGGATCCATTTTAGTGTATCCATCCGTGATCATTAGTATTAGGTAATGGCTTTACTAAATAGATTATTAGATTAGATTATAGATTCTCGATCATGCCATCTGTTAATACTCAAGGTTATCATGACACATGATGCATACACTGCACTTTGAATGCAATACATTTATTATACTTCAAACCAGTCCAAACTAGCCTCTTCTACGGTTCAAGAAAACTTTCTGCATTTACTCCGTGAAGCTTGCATATACTTCCCTTTCAGTTTCAAGGGGTGTGGTGCTGTAGGATCAAAACTGTCGCTTCGCGGCGAAGAAGACGCCGCGCACAACGGAATGCAGCAGAATGCAGTAGCAAGTATGAAATACAGGGACAAAAGAATCGTGCCAAAAATAATCGCATCTCGATTGAGCTGTATGAGGAATGCTAGAACTGCAATAACGAGGCGAACGATCCGCAGCTGCAGCGCGCGCGGCAGTCGATTACACAAAATCATCCCACGGCCCGTCTCTCCATTTCAAGTACCTCGTGCTGTAAATTCACGTAGAATTAGGCTTTCGGACCGGTATTTTTCATATCTCAAAGATCGCCATAAGGTAATTGTACTCAATCCGTTAAAGGCACTGTTCGCGATGATTCAATGGGCGGACACGTCATTGACATGCCCGCCCATTGAATTATCGCGAACAGTGCCTTTAACGTTGCAGTCAATTTCATATATACATTGCTACCAATTTCGAAGTTTTTCCATTCTGTTTTGTAGATTCTACAGCCGAATTTGTGTTATATAATCCTATACATCTTATAATCTATATACAGTCCGCTCTCTGTGTCTGTTCGTTTGTCAGTTTGAGTGTTTAAAAGTGAATTCACAACTCCTTTTTTCGTGGGCCTAGAACGTTCAAATTTGGTAGGAGTACAGACGGCAGTATGGGAACACTGATGTTAGGTGGCAGGAAGTGATAACAAGTGATAGGTACTGATAAGTAGCCTCAGAAGGCAAGAGTCGCACTACCCGTCACCTCCTTCTTGTTGATAGTGGAGCCTTGGCATTTTAGTTGGTAGTGTGGATTAAGAAGGGACTGTAGATGTTCCGTCGAGAGCCACTAGGTTTACGACGCCCTATTAACCTCTTGACGGCAATGCGCTTCTCGGCAAAGTGTGGTCTAGAGCCACGCCTTGCACCAAACGGTGGGTGCCATTGTCCTAGGAAAAATCTTCTCACTGTATTATTGAATTTGGCAATACCTTACGTATAATAGGAGGGTCAAAATCTTACTTCATCCACTATGTATAATTGGGTTCAGTGTTACGATTTCGAAGCAATGTAGGATAAAATTTTGGAAATAACGTGCGTAGTAAGAGTTCGTATAAGGTTCAAAACCCGTGCGGATCTATTGATTATTTGCTTCCGCAATGCTGAGACCGACCAAGCAGTCATATGATCTGAAATGAAGGCTTGCACTGTTTAGAATGCTTCCAGGACGTACACAAATCTTGCAGAAGAACACAGTTTTTTTCTTTAAAAAATCACCTATTGACTACATATCCTTCTATATAATATAATTCGCTAATCGGTGTGTTTGTGGGTGTGTCGGTGTGTGTGTCCGACCGGAAATTCATAACTCCTGACCCCGTGGACCTAGAGTGTTTAAACTTGGTAGGAAACCGGGGGTAGGATGGGTAATTTATGGTGGGTGGTAGGATCGGACTCGGCTCACAGGGGCGAGGCGTGCGCGATGGAACCATAACTCCTTTTTACGTGGGGCTAGAGCGTTAAAATTTGGTAGTTCACACTTTTGCATTGATCATAGGTATTCAGTGACAGGAACTGATCTAACTTGTAAGAGAAGATAAGGGAACTAACAGAAGCCACCCACCGATCAAAATCCTAAAGTCTTCGGTATTTACGATGTAAGTTTGACAGTTCAATATGTTTCCTTCGAAAAGATGGTATGCTAGAGTAAGGTGACAAAAGTGAGTGGTAAGTGCAGTGATAGGGACCCATTAGGGCAATGCGATAAGCAGATTAGAACTTTGTTCATTTCTAACTATTAGATTACGACGCTACCCATCAAGCTTTGTAACTCAAAGAAGGATCCTCTTTGTTCGATATTGCTTGCAACAAAACTTAAGCGGCCGCCAGTAATTTCGAATTCTTAACTAATGATATCTCCGTGAAGAAAAGGATCCATTTATGAAGACATCTGATAGTGGTGTTCTCATCGCTTGAAACTTTTATGAGTACCGCTTGAGGCTTTGGTTGTCTTACAGTTGAATTCGATGGGTATTCATATCTAAGAAAGAGATCAGAAGATCGACACCCCCAATCAAACCGATTTTCGCTGAATACCATCTGCACTGCCCTGGTAGACTGTGTCAAACTTCGTGTACAGGAAACTACTATTTGTTTCAATGAAGGGGTAGAGTTAGCCGATTACTACAATTTTGTCGAAGAAGGAGGGAGGCCCGCCGTTAGCCGGGCGAACCGACTGCTGTTTATAATAATTAAGCATTTATAAATAACCATTTGGTACGCACGCTAACGCGTACCACATGTCCACTACCACTTACCTACGACGGATGTGCGTACATTCGTGCGATTCGTGTCGCGTGCGGCAAAATTCATAGCGATTCTGACGACTTGGGCGCCTATTACTGGGACCCAAATTTGAAGTAGATTGGTAGGATTAGCTGACCATACTAATCTACACTGCTTCAAGTTTGTGCTCCAAAAGTAGGCCCCAGGGTCGTTCAAATGACCACGAATTTCGCAGCGCAATTTGCCGCGCGCAGCTCGAATCGCACGAATGAACCGTTCTCCACCTACGACTTGTTAGGGTACCAACATAAACAGTATCTTTGACTTCCAATTCATAACTGTTTCCTCACCGCGCTCACGCGACATTCACACTCTTCATCGTGCCTACGTGACTTTCGGAAGGACACAAAAACAGGCACACAAATTACCGCTTTATATACAGAGAGATTTATGTGGACCAAGTTCAATATAAATGCTATGGAGTTTGTTGGCAAGTATGAAAACATCGAATGAGTGTTAAATAAGCAAAGAAACAAAAAATCGTGGTGCTCCCCAACATTAGGCGCCATTTTCCTATGCGCCAATCATAGTGGCAACCGAAGGGTGCCATTGTCACCAAAGGTTTAACAGTGAAGGTTTTGAAGGTGGTGTGGGACGTGAAGGGATCTAAGGTGATTGGTGACAAGATTGATAACAAGCAATAGGGGCTTACAAAAAGCTAGTAGGCTGGAGTCATTAGATTTGTAAACCCCCTACGTGTTAACAGTGGAACTTTGTCGTTTCATTAGGTTATGTAGGATGTAACAAGGTCGTAGGTACTTTGTGACAGGAGCTAATAACAACTGATAACAGCTGCGCTGAGAGCGAGGGCCCCACACCTATTGAATCCTAACGCCTATGGTATTTACGACCTATCTTTGGCACTTTGATGTTTCATTTGATAAAAATGGCAAAAGTAGTGATAGGGACCGGCAAAGGCACTTCTTTGTAAGGAAAAAAAAAAGATGAAAATTCGGTTCATTTTTTGCTATTAGATTACGACTGCTACTCAGCATGGTTTCTGAGTCAATAGGGGATCAACGTTCCCCTTTGTCTCGATATTACTTGCTACAAAACTTATCCGACCGCCCGTAATCTGAGATTTTCAACTAATGATATCTCTGTAAAGAAAAGAAGGTCCATTAATAACGATATCTGATAATTTTGTTTTCATCAGGAACATATGTGAGCCGACCAAGGCTTTGCTGATCTATCAGTTAAACCTTTGATGAGTCATTATTTTTAAGAGGGTGAGCAATGGTTTGAGATTTCTTATCACAGGCATAAGCATAGGCACATATCGTATAACATTATAATGTTATTACTGAGTCCAATGTGGCTCTTAGAAATTATCATTTGTTCCGAATAAGAAGGAGTGGACTGCCAGCTTATTACATAAGAAGCGCGGGAGCTGGGCTTAGGCCGGGCGATCCGACCGTTATATAAACTCTTCAATTCAGCTGAACTCTACTTTACTTTTTTTGGAGGGGGTGGGGAATCACGCGTGACCCCATTAGAGCTCTTCGCGCACCTAGCATCGCTTCAGTACCTTTCCGTTGAAATGGACCAGATAAGATTTGTAGTAGTCCACGGCTGGCTTAGGACGAATTAAAGCAAATCTCTTTACTGTGGCAATGAAGCTCTTTTGTGATTAAGAATTGACTTCATAGGTCATCAATTTACTTGTCAAACGTTCAAAATAAGAATAATTTCAAAATTTCCGATTATAGAAAAGCAATCCGTCTGTAAACGTGCATTGTAGGTCACTTTTTTACTTATATTACTTATAAGTTCTTATTTCTCCCATTATGATGGTAGGCGTGATGTTATAACGCGTCTCGTCCGATGACCTCATTATATTGACGCGTGAATCGCACCACACCACTTTTTCATTCGTTTATTCAGAAACGTTAATAACTTTATTCAAAAAGTGAATGAACCGTGAACCCTCATCACCGAACTTGTAGGAGAAAAATTGTCATGACGGTGTTTACGATGCCATGCTTCTCAGAAACCTGAAAGAGCACATCGAGGAATTGACAAAAACATAGTGTTGAAGATGCCTATTCTTGGGGCAGAGCGGATCACTCGCTGACTGTTCGTGGCACAGCAAATGAAGGTGTCGTGATCCGAATCCCTGACGCTATTCGAACGGTTACTGTAGATCGCACATGGGAAATTTACGAAATCGAATGCATCATTTACTGATTAGATGAAAATTTGCACAGTAGAAAATCGACTGCAAAATCTACGAAATGAGGTGGTAAGAAATAAGAATTCAGTTGCAGTATGTACGAAATTGCAACATGTACCTCATATGTCTTTCGCTAGCACCATTCTTTTTCTGTTAAGTTCTGATTATATCACTAACACACCTTCGAAACTTGTCCAGCGAACTACCAAAGCCGAAGCTGCAAGCCGGTAAAAGGAACGGTTACGGTCATTTGCAACGTATCGACGTACATATATCTTTTTCCGTGTCTTTGCCAGGGGAATAATTTGAAGTGCTTCTTAATGTTCTGTTTATTAAATGTAGTCAAGACACAGATACAGCAATGCGCTCAGAACTATGCAAGGTGTAAACGCAGAGGCCTCATAGCTGAAAAGATCCAAGGTAGTTATTGCTCTGCCTCGGAAATAAAAATGCGACACATCAGCAGAAATGGGAGGATTGGTGTCATTATCGGTGTTTTCTTTACATCCCAGTTGTGTTAGTGTGTATTTCTTCCCTCGATGTAATAATCAGTGCTAAAATGCACTTTTTAATTTTCATCAAGGCCATTTTTAATCGCTTGAGCTGGTCTATGGAGGTCCTCAGGGATCCAGACCAGACGTTGTATGTTAGTTTCGTTATACTCTTCTTCTCCTCGACTGTGGGACGCGCCTCCCACTCGTCTTGGAGCTGCGTCTCGAAACCTTTGTTAAGCTAGACAGAAAAAAAGGCATCCACGAGTAGTATTCGCTGCTTGACGAATGACAAGCGAAGCGTAAGAAGGCAAAAGTGACTAACTCAGCATTAAATCGGAGTAGTAGCCATAAGTTGGTGATGCTAGTTCTCAGGTGCACAAGCAACTTGTTAAGAGATTTCGTGATTGTTCTGTTCCTATTTCTCCTACTTCTAGCGTTTTGTGTCACTGGGTTTTACCTTGATAATCTCATAGCTATCATCCGCGAATATTTGCTTTATTTATGTGTAACATAGTCAAATTCGAACAAATCATTGGACTGCAACTAGAGCTCACTCGGGAGCATTAGAGACTGTGCGCGTATCGCCATCATATGGACCAAGGATTTGCATCAAGCAAAACTAGTTGCTGTACACTATTCTGCTTCAAATCTGCACAGAATAGCTCCGAGTACATTTCTCTATTTCCAGCCATTTTGCGATGGTACTCACAGGAAGGATGGCCTCACAGATGTGCGTCCCGTTAAATTCCAGGTAATAGTTAACTGATAATAAACATGTCATTTGAGTTTAATGTAGCTGTTNCAAATCTGCACAGAATAGCTCCGAGTACATTTCTCTATTTCCAGCCATTTTGCGATGGTACTCACAGGAAGGATGGCCTAACAGATGTGCGTCCTGTTAAATTCCAGGTAATAGTTTACTGATAATAAACGTGTCATTTGAGTTTAATGTAGTCGTTGAAGGTTGAAAAAAGTGGCGAATATTATTTGTGCAACTGCAAACAAACAGCAACCCGTCCAATTTGTGACAGAGCCCACAAGGAGGTAATGTTATGAAAGAAATTTCCGAGCAGTTCACGTTAGGCAACGAAAACCTGTCAAAGCAGTGTTGCTACATGGACTTTATTCCACGCAGTGCTTCCGAATGAAATTTTACCAACCAGAATATGAATGCTCTGATATATCTGTGCTCCATTTGAGTTGCTTTTCCTCCAGGTAAGCGGTGCTCCAAAGGATCTCCATGCTACCCAATTCGTGATGTTTGGTGACAACTCGCCTGTGTACGATGGTGTTGCTCGTAAACTCGGTTATAAACCAAAGAACGAAGGTTTTCAGTAGAGGGTAGATATTTTCAGGTCTAGATCAATAAATATCTCAAATCTTTGTTTGTTTTCACATGAAGAACCGCCTTAAGTCTTTAGCGAGTTTAACTCAACTTACATATTTGCTAACATATACGTACATCGGGATTTCCTTTTTTTTTCTTAATGTTTACTCGGAGTATGCGTACATCGGGATTCCTTTTTTTCTTAATGTTTTCTTGGAGTACCTTTTTGCTTAGCTGAAGCTCCTAGTTTTCTGTTTGGGCTCTTCAGCTTCCCTAGAAGATGCTAGTGTTCTGCCCTTTTTGTGGATCAATGCTACAAATAGAGGAAGGTGATACATGTATGCAGTTCTCCTGTCCATCTTGTCCATATATCTGTCCAGTAACGAAAAAGGTAAGCAGTTTCTTCCATTTTCCGTTCGTGACAGTAACTGTTATTTATTCAGATTAGTAGTCGTATCTATCCTAAACTCAAAGATGTTGAAGAAGTTCTAGGAGGACCTTCTGTATGGGATAATGCACAGGTAAGGTTATCACGAATTTTGAAGCTCTTTTATACTTGAAATTTTGCCAACGAATTGTTGAAATTATTAGGTGTGTGCATTAATTTCCGCCGTGTTTTGCGTGCAAAAACATACTTATTTCAAAATTAAAACAAAATGTACATTCACCTATGTATTGCCCATCGTTAGCTACAACTTCCTGCCATCTTTCTGGTATTTTGTTGACTCCGCGTCTAAAAAAGTCTGCATCTTTTGAGACAGTCCAGTCATCCACCTATTTTCGCACTTCTTCGGCATTCCGGAAGCGTGTATCCGCCAAATTGACTTGCATGGACCGGAATAAGTGGTAATCAAAAAGAGCAAGATCCGGAGAGTATGCGGGATGACAAGCTGATCCCATCCAACAACTGCAATTTTTTAAGGACATTCTTCGCAACATGGGGTCTGGCATGTTTGTGGTGGAACAGCACCTCATGATATTTTCTTGCGATTAAGGTGAGCTTTTAGATGAGAGCATCCTACAAACCGTCAAGTTGGTGTTCGTAGCGGTCAGCACTAACAGTCCAGTCATCCACCTATTTTCGCACTTCTTCGGCATTCCGGAAGCGTGTATCCGCCAAATTGACTTGCATGGACCGGAATAAGTGGTAATCAAAAAGAGCAAGATCCGGAGAGTATGCGGGATGACAAGCTGATCCCATCCAACAACTGCAATTTTTTAAGGACATTCTTCGCAACATGGGGTCTGGCATGTTTGTGGTGGAACAGCACCTCATGATAATTTCTTGCGATTAAGGTGAGCTTTTAGGTGAGAGCATCCTACAAACTGCCAAGTTGGTGTTCGTAGCGGTCAGCACTAACAGTTTCATTCGGGCTTAGCAGCTCATAGTATACAACAGCCTTT
>UZAF01017431.1:2138-38010 GCA_900617895.1 Haemonchus placei
GCGAATGTGGTGAAGGACAATTAGAACTCGTAGTCAGCCTAGCGAGGGGCGGAGGCCTCCCGTCCCCCACTGTTCCTGCCCTTATTGTGCCCTATCCAGCCGTTTTCCGACCTCATTCCTGCACAAATTGTATCAGAGGGGGCTTCGAATGCAAACCATGTGCAAATCTCCGAAACCACTTTTTCGTGAACAGTGCCTTTAAAGAGTATTAGGCTAGTCTGGGAGGGTCAAAGTACCTAGCGAGTCACTGTATATGCCCCACACGCTGCACACAAATCACTACAATGCCGAAGTATATCGACACCTTCTCATTACCTTAATTCTTTTTTGCTAAGAAAACAGAAGGTGCTAACGGCACGGAACAGTCATTCCGATTTGCTTCTCTGAAATTACTCACTCTACGAGTCTGAATTATTTTTCTCTTAATAAGGTATAGAGGTGAGGGTAAAATTCACTAAGCAGACTTATACGGCTTACTCAGTCATAAAGTTTTCGCTTTTCTAAATTCTATTAGGATCTATCGTCCCATCATAATCTATAGAAGATTATAAGTCATCTGGTGTGCCAGCTACCAGTTGGAACAACATTTGTCTAGCAATTGATAAGCAAAAGCTACGAGCAAGTGTAAGTGTAGGTGATCAGTATCAATAAGTAATGGTACTCCTTGATTCTCTGACTTTTTTACTGCGACTGAACTGTGGTCAGAATTACGTCTGTGAATCTCGGAGTAAAATGGTCTTTCCGCCGATCTGTAAAGCTACTCTCGAATTCTGACGAAACCTCTTGCGTGCCAGCAGCTCTGCTTCCCTCCAAAACCTTCCGTCCCTAAAAAACAAAGTTCTCGTAAATGAGTGGGCAATAGAACGTCCAAAACAAGTTTTGTAGAAGATTTATTCCAATAATTCAACTCTCTTCAGGTGGTAGATATCATCGCAGCACTTTTCAAACAATTCGACCATCTTATCGAAAAATTCGAGGTGCATTCAGCGACTTTTTCGTGAAAAGTTTTATTTTTATCAAAAAAGCAGACTTTTCAGTGCACAAAAGTTCTATCATTGTTGGATAGCTACTTGGTTGTGAGCGGAGCTCCCAATGTCAATAAATCTCACGTCGAAAATATGCTCAATCTCGCTCTGGGTACCATTTTTGCTGGGCGAAATGTTATTGTTCCCGAGTTGAATCTTCCTGTCAGGGTATGCAGTTAATTCAGAATGTTCCGTAGCTATTGGGAAGCTTCATCATAGTAAGTTGAAGATTTCAGGTGAGAGTGGGCATCAGTTGTGGTTCAATCGTTGCTGGTGTGGTGAGCCATGAGAAGCCAAGGTTGGTTGTTGATCCTACTGTAAACCAACAAATTTTAAGTCGAACTCTTGTCGTGTGGCGACTGCCATTTCCCTTCATTATTGACATTAATTCACAGACTTGTGCTAAAACTGACTAGTTCTCGGGGGGAGGGGAGGGGGCTCTAGCAAGTTCATGGTCCTCATCCCGGTTAAGAAGGCTTAGAAGCCATAAACACACTTATCAGCCTAAGTCAGCCTCCAAAGTGTAGATTTGAATGAACAGAGGTAGGAAGGACAAAGTATTCCGAGCAATTCCGTTTCTAGTATGCGCCCCGCATCTGACTTCCATTCATTATGAATCGGGGAGGCATTCTGAAAGCTTATGTCCGCCTATACAGTGAGTCGCTATGGGGCCGATGTAAATTCAAAGCTTTTATCCATCCAGACAGCTCTGGTACCAATCAAGCGACCGCATGGGGATGGAAGACTTGGTTAGCCTGAGCGAGTATCAGTCTGCGTTCCATTCCTCGCATCATGCAAGCGATAGTGCGCTACTTGACACTAACTCACCTCTCCTCCAGCTATCAGTAAATACCGATACGTTATTATAAAACCTCAGAATCTATCGATTGCCTCTTATTATTCAAGCGAAATCAGCTTGCAAATAAAATGGCCAAAGTATGTTATTCATAAACGGTTGGCACATCCAGCACAAGTCACTCACTTTGGCTGCCGGTCCGGAACTGCAGGAAGACATGGAAATCGAAAAAATTGCGAAAAATCCTAATCGGAACTGTAGACTTTCAAAACGATGTCTTCATCCTTTCGAATAAATATGATACCATTTCACTACTATACTGTAGCTGAACGAGAGGGAGGTTTAGTGATCTGATCGCTGGTGTGGCCCGTCTTGATCCTATAACTGAGTATGAAAAGGCTTGGATCCTCTTTTTTCCGATTCCGACGAGATGTGTATGGAAATAGTAGAAGAAATTCACTTCAAGGAATTCTTGTATGGCCAGCACCCGACAGCTCGTCCATTTTTTCGACGAGTGACTAAGTTAATCTAGTTTTGCTTAGTAATTCATAGGCGGTGTTAAGGTACTGCATATTTGGTCACACTGTGAACGTCGCCAGACAAGTGTGCGCTTACAGTCTGCCAGGGAAGATTCTGGTCACGAATTCCGTCCGAACGTCAGTTTATTTTATAGTTTTTAGACCGGACCAACTTCTGTCATTGACTTCGACTTCTACCTATTTCAGAACGGTTAGTCGGCAACAAGGTTCACCGTTCGTTTTCCGACAACATCAACCGATCGAATGTGGACCACTGAAAATGCTTACCCATTTTTTGGAAAAGAACGAAAAACTCAGTGTTTGGGAAATTGCTGGCGTCGAAAAAGGTGCTCAATTTTGAAACATAGTTATAACGTTTTCGAAATTTGATTTTATTCAGAAGCAACTCAATCCATAGATGGCTATAAAGAGCTGCATTGCACTGAAAGTGATGATCCATGGGAAAAGATGAGGACAAATGTAGCTCGAAAGCTTCAGGTATTATCCTTTTTTTCGGCTTCGAAGAACTCCTTCAAGAGGAAAACGGGTGTGGTGCAGAAGGAACGAAATTGTCGCGNGCCGCGTGCAGCGGGGATTTTATAAAACCGTTTCTACTGCCTGTCTCCCGAAGAAAACCAGTGGCTGAGTAATTACAACCATAAAACGAAATTTAGGTAATTGACGCCTTCCGTCCAGGACCATCACGATCTCGACGAGCATTGTTGAGGTTGCAAGCTGTGAAGAGGAAGTTTCGAGCGGCTCAAAGTAACGATTCAGGAGTTTCTATGAGCGAACCAAATCTTGAATCTACCGTTTGCAGTGTTATGTAGAGGGTCCTTTTTGCGAATGCTTACATTGTTAAATTGAACAGATCTTCTATTTTGTAATGCAATATTTGAAGTTTCAATTATTTTTTGTTTTAGAAAAAATCTTTAAATTCAGTTGTTGGATGTTTTATTCACAGTAATCATAACCGCTGACCAAAAGACACTTCCAACTACCATTTCACTTTTCCAGGGATATATTTGTCAATCAGTGATTGGTAGTAAGGCTTCACTTCTTCGATATCCGGCTTCTCATCGTTTTTCGAGTACAAATCGCAACTACTGAAAAGAAATTGTAGCTGTTGAGGGTACAGGGTAATGATAGGCAGAAGTAAACAGACCAGTAAACAATGTGTAAACACCTACTTCAGTTCCATTATTGCACTTTCAAGTTGGCGGTCTTTCTCGTTCATGAATTGTCGATAGGCATTGTGAGCATGGTAAGGATAGAACGAGTGGAAGCGAATGGCATAAAGAGCCTCTTCAGGTAAAGTGGATCCATGATTGACTAATACCTAGAAAAAAAATTGGAAGTTAGGTGGAATTGAAGACCGATTAATCAGATTCACAGGGGAGGCTGCCCCTCCATCAGAACAAGAACAACTCGTACAACACTTGCTTACACCAGGGGTCCAGGCAATGCCGCGTCTATCCAAGATGGTATTTTCTACCCTTCCCAGGCACTGCCAGTACCAATCAAACGAGCCCAAAAGGTAAGGTCTGTTCTGTGTAGGTAAGATCAGATCCGGGACTGTATCAGTGGGATGTGGGTACGGTAGCGATTACTCCTCCCAGTAAACCTCCGAACACTTTCACCTTCATATTGTTGGCACTGTAAAGGGTATGGGAGCTTTGATGATACCAACAAAGAAGCTGGTTTAGAACAGTATTGGAAAACGTCGAATAGTCTTAACCCTTTCTATCGTAAACCACTGGAGCAGGTAACGTATAGTTGGAGGACTTGGATATTTGATAAGTTCGCCAACTCACTTGATACATAAACTCATCATGACTCCAGCACATCTTCAGATTTTCGAGCCCAATTCCGGCACTGTACATTCCGAATTCAGTGCTGTAACCAGAGGTTCGATTTAGTGATAACTCCGAACAGCACTATTAAGTCGTAATGAGAAAACTTGCTTGTAT
The DNA here is from genome assembly GCA_900617895.1 of Haemonchus placei. NCBI lineage: Eukaryota > Metazoa > Nematoda > Chromadorea > Rhabditida > Trichostrongylidae > Haemonchus > Haemonchus placei. The sequence continues at coordinate 6,448 of UZAF01017431.1, forward strand.
TTGGGGTTCTGTAGATCCGGATTTCCTTCAAAACTGTCGATTCCAAAGACTATTGTGTCTGACGGTGCACAGCCGACAGGATAGGTATCACCTTGAAGAAAAAGATAGCTGAAGAATGATAGGCAAGAAATAATAGAGAGTTGGCGATGAGAGATGAATGAGCTCTTTAAATATATTTTTAGTTTGTAATAACGTCAAAATGTAACCAAGTCAAAAATGCCGAAAATTATGTCCCGAAATATTATTTAACATTGTTTTTTTGTTTTGCTTTGCATTAAGTGCAGTCGAATTGATCAAAAAGGTATATTAGTTGAGCTGAACTAGTGAAATGGCTGCATAGACTTCAGACAATGAACAGAAATTCCAAACAAAAAGTAATGTTTCAACATACCTGTGACCGCCCACTGCTCCTCTCCCCAGACACTCATCACTTTGCCCAAATCGTGTACCAGTCCAGCTAGATGCATCCACGGCTTGTCTGGATGGGATTCGCGTAGTCTCTCAGCAGTCTGGTAGGCATGGACCAGATTTGCCTCGTCGACCTGAAAATGCTTTTGGGAAAAATTGGAGAGATTGAAGTCAGAAAATGAGGAAAGCAATCCGATGACGTAAATAAAATTTGATTGATCTCCAGAAAGCCTACGTCAGGATCACTTTCATCTAGAAAATCCGCTAGCATGCTCAGGGCTTCCATGATAGTCATCGTAGCATGATCGAACGATAACCATTTGCGATGCTGAAAAGAATTCAAAAAAGTGAAAAATTAAAAAAAAAACAAATTCTTCCTACCATTTCGTCGACGAACTCCACTGTTTGTAGTCGATGCTGGTTGTAATAATGATTTTTGACCCGTTCCTGGATTCGATTCATTGGGTTTTCCTCATAGTTCCTATACGTTTTGCCATCATCAGCGAACACTGGTGGTACTTGCAATTTCATTTTCAAACTGGAAGCAGTTAGAGTTAGTTGGAATCAGCTATAGAAGAAAGTCAAAGGCAGAAAACGGTTAGCGACGGATCAAAGTCAATCAGAGAATGTCGTTGGTCTATGTTTTTACGGTTTGTTATACGACCTGACCCGGCCATTAATGGCAGTCGTAACGAAGACATTTACTCGATCACGTAGTAGTGTCGAAGGCCGTTAGGTGTTAAAGTTGTACATCAAAAACAAAAATAAGGGAATTTCAAAACGTTCTTTGTCCTTCAGAATTACTTTCGAAATGAAAAATAACCGAAAGAAGAGGAAGGAGACGATCATGGCTTAGGACAGAACCAGAAAACGCCCTTGGCAGATCATCCAAGTTTTTTGTTCTCAGAAATGGGAAACGCTCACTTCGAAACCTTATATAAACGATGGCTTTTCTCTTTCAGTTGGCACAGTTTTCACTCTAATCCAGGCAACAAAGCCAAGTAGTTAGGGACGAGTTATCTCTTGCGGTTGATCTTTCACCTGTCCTCTCTCCGAAAATGGAAATAAGTTCGAGACAACAGTCCTACAGATTGTTATTACGAATATCGGATAACGCTGAATTACTACTGATGGCTACTGATGGGTGATGACGATGTGATCTAACAAAAGCTCAATGGTCATGGAGTGGGAAAAGGGTTCAAACCTAGTTTATACTCTGCGAGTTTGCTTTTGAAAAGAACCTCAACTACGTCCCAAACTGGGCTGATGGGACTATAAAATATTCACTTATAAATACTACAAATGACAAGATATCACTGTCATCAACTAGTATGTGGTAGTAATCAAGTTATTTCAAAACGACCGTGAGTAACACTTGCAATAAATATTCGAAAGCAAATGAATATTCACGGCCCAATCTTATGAATATTTGCTTATTTTCATCTGTTTACTACTCTGGGTGGAGGCGAGTGTAATGGCCAGTGGCGTACTATCACCCGGATCGATACTCGCCCCGCGTCAACCAAGCCTTCCTTCCTTACGGCGACGGTTAATTGGTCTCAGACTCTTTTAAGTGAACAAAAAGTTGAAAGCTGACTTTTACATCGGCTAGCCACCGCAATGCACTGTACAGGTGGCTTACCCACTCAGACGATCAGAAACCGTCGTTACGATTCTGAATGGTAGTCGAAGGCGGGGGCTCATCCGAAAAACGGGATCGAGTGACGTCAAAAGTTTTAGCCTTTCATTCACTGCGCATGTGCCCAAGCAAATGGAACTGAAAGAAAATGGATCAATCTTCAAGCAGTAGCAAGTCGATGTCTAGTATCAAGCTCTAGAATTAGACGGATTAGGCTTTCAAGGAAAGAAACCCGAAATAAATTAATTAGCACACACAGTTCACGGTGATTTCGAGGTGCTCTTTCTGAGTGAAAAGGCGTAAGTTTTAGTGAAAAATAGAGCATCGGGCATCGCTGGCGAAGAAGTCGAGATAATACACCGAGTTGGTGAAATAAGGCCTCGTAAAAGTGGTGAAAATAGAGGTTGTACGAGACTACCATGACGGAAATGGCATGAAAGGAGTATTTGGACGAGATTTCATCTGTTGCAACTGCGCAAACAGCTGACTAGATCAAACCAAAACTGTCTAAAACAGTCTTCCACTGTCGCCATGACCATGACAAGGTGTCTAAACTCCCTACAGGACTCCTCCTTTCTTGTGGGAATTGTCGAAGCAACTTTTGTCCCTTATAATATCCAGTCTAGACCCTTTCCCGACCTGTTAGCGTCACGTATGGCATACGAGGGGACCACAGATTTTTCCAACGGGTTAGTTTTTGGATGCCATTTTTTATCGTGAACTGTGCCGTTAAAGCGAGGAGCAAAAGACAGCTGAAAGTGAAATCAAGTCATTTGCTTTAGAAAAACGATGATTCGTGCACATAAAAGGAAATAACAGGTCAATCAAGCTTTTAAAGTAAAAAAAAAAGCCACTGAGTGTCTTTCAGAGGTTTCTGGAACCAACTGGTAGTAATGAGTTATCGAAAGACAGGTACGGGGCATAGTATTCCAAATAATCTACTCAGAGTTTGATGTTGTTCTAAGGCTCACTAGAATCAAACAAGGCTGGAATTTCTGAGAAAAAGAGATTATGATTCTACAATTTAATTTTATGGACCAACAAACACGACCCTTTGACTGGAGAGTTTCAAAGTAAACTGAAACCTGAAGAGGCCAGGAAAGGGCCAAACAAGCAGAATTACCTCATTGGCAATACTCTACAGTTAATATCGAGCCTCGAATATTAGCTGGCTTCGAGTGATCATGTGAAATTATTCGGGTACTGATAATCGAATGAGTAGACAACCCCGAAAGCCTTCAGATGTTCTTTGCAGTGCTACTGACCGCAGAATCATCGTAGCAGGGTTTGATGCAGTAGTCAAGTCAGTCATCTGCTGTCATCTAAGCAATGACAGGGCAAAGATATCTCCAAAAGGTGTGTGTAGATGAAGCGATATGAAAGCATGTGCAAAAAGAGCCATGGGAGTGAACCGGAAAAACAGGACGTCAAAGAGATGCATGGAAGGCTGCTCTATCAAGTCACAGCAACGGATGCGGATTCTTCATTGTAAGATGGTCAGAATGTCGTGGTCTGATCTGATCCGTCCGAATCTGATCTTGTCGAAAACAAGTTTGTTTACATGGGCGAATAGTAGTTTACGGCAATAAATTTACTGGAAATAGTCAAAATGCTGTGGAAGTTCTGCGCTCAACACCATTACCGGCACAGAAGTACTATCGCGAAGTGTACTGTCTAGAAGTTGTTTTCGCTTAATTTCACGGGGTAAATCTGTTTCGTACCACTGAAACTGGAATTGTATACGTTCTCGCTGTGCATTGCATTATGATAGTCGCGCTTGCCGAGTAGAAGGATGAGGTCGAGCGCCAAGCGTTATTGATTGGTGACCGGCGTTGCTACAGAGCGAGCGTCGCCGGTAAACGCTCAACGCTCTACTCTGAAAGATGTCAGTGACAGTGTTAAATTCTCTGAGATCAGTAAAGAGAAATGGTAGGACCCACTCTGAACAAAGAATCGACATCATTGGAGAGCAATAGTAACGGTATACATTTTGTGAGGGTTCAATGTCTAGAAACTACTAAGGTTCTAATCTCATTCAAATTTCGGCAATTCCGGAACTTTACTGTACCTATACATTCGTTGATACGTTCAGCTTCTTATCTGCTTATAACTTTGTCACCCATGGTCTTTCGTTTGAAGATCCACCGCTTAGATCTGAAATTCAATCAAGCCGTTTTCATTCTGATCTGTCATACCGACATCATGACGTTCTCTCTACTTCTTTTCGGGTGAGCGACAAGCGGCTCGAGCTTGGAACGGAATGCGCGTGCGCAGCATGTTCCCTTGTTAGCTGTCTGGCGGGATCGACTAGGTTCGGGGTAAGTGGAACTACATATTGAAAAGACCCTTCCTGAAAATCGGCGAAAGCTTGGATATTTCGGTTCGTACCCGTGAAAGTCGCTAGCCTGTTCGAAAGCTTTGTAATTCATGGAACACATATTATGTACCTTTAGATTTTTCGGGAGGTTTTTGGGTGTTGCCTCAAAACCCATTTTCCGGATTTAATCGATAAGTTGGAATCGGTATTTCACTTTGCCGATTGAATCGCTGATCAAATTCGAAAGAGGAAAAGAAAGTTTCGTGACTTTGTGTAATAGACTTTGTTACTGACTGTGTGGCATGACCATGGAAAATGGAATCGAGAGTTCAGCCTCGACCAGCTCCATATGGCTTGAGACTACCTTCTTTTGCCCTGTCAGGTTGATCGCGAGGATTGTGCATTTGGTGTGTACCATCCATTCTGCTGCCCACATGTCACAGGTCCAATCATTGCGGAACAAAACATTTTTTCAACTCTGGATCTCAAGTGAAGCTCTGAGTTCTGTAGTTCTTCTATATTGCTTGTATGCCGGGGGCTCTTGTGAATCTCTTTTTTTTTCAAGAAAAATCAAACTTTGAAATCATTCTGTCATGAGCATTTATTCCAGTGTAAATTTATACGAAATCTCTTTACTCCAGATTTTCCCATGTGAATTATCGAATGTGAGCGTGTAATCGCCGTTTTCTTTACATTCCATCGAACCAAATTCTGGATGGAATTCGGTAGTGATGCGAAATGTCGGGAAAGCCTGAAAAATTACCGTAGTACAACTTCATGCTTCGAATTCAGATTTGAGATATCATAGAACTCGTCCGCAAACAATGTCGGTATGGTTAGTCAAACAACCGACAGCGGATTAACAGGGATGAGTTGGTCTATCCATTTGTAAGTTGGCGTGGTCACTACATTCATGCCCAATGTATTGCTGATACATGACACAATAGATCTTACCATTTCATTATTTTTCTTGATTCCAAAATCAACATCTCCTCCAGTAACTCTCATTAACCATCGTAAAGTTTTACCTTTCTCACCATGGATTTGTATCTGAAATAGGCGCATTATTTCATGAATTTCCTAAATTTCAAACACCCTGCAGGCAACTCCAACGAATTTCACTTTTTTTATTTAGATAAGATGCCCAAATAGCTGTCCCAATATCTGTCCCAGTCCACGAGCAGCACGGCGTCACAGTTAGTTTAGGTGCACCAGATTTCAAAGGATCTTCTTCTTTTTAGTCACTCTCAGTTTTTCAAATGCTCAGTTATTTGCCATTTTTCCTTCTAGCTCGCTAGATCTTCTTCTTCAACTGTGTGTTAGGAAACTAAGATTCGAATAACCTATCATAGACTATTCTTTGAGAATAGGATGAAATCTGTGTCTTCTAACTTACCGTCGAGGAAAAATATCAAGCACTCGGGCTATTGAGCCTTCCCTTAAGACAAGATCCGCGTCCTTAACTACTAAGTCGTTACGGTCCTCAAGATTTGTTTTTGGCTCCAGAATGGCTGTCAGGGGCCAAATAACTACATTCTGTGTCTGAACCTTTCCAGACGACCGAAATCTTTAGCACATATGATGGGCATAGTACGTTCTGACGTACGGGGTGTGGAAGAGATACAGAAAAATGCTAAGGCTTACTTGAAAAATTATTTACTTAAAAAACAAAACGAAAGTTGAATAAGGCTATTGCTCTTTTATGAATCGCTGGATATACGGAAGTTTCTCTAGATTGTTGGTGCTCCCTCCCTGAGTACTCACCTCCGATTTTGATCGTGCCGCTACAGTAAGTTTAGTGAATCCTTTTTTATCGTCATCGACATTATCCTCTGCCTTGTACCTAAAGAAAATACTTCAGCGTACAATAGAGTGATGAGTAATATTCTGCTGATGTTGAGCTTACTGTAATTTTTCAGGAACTTTTCCTCCCATTCGGATATCACCAGTTGGAAGCTCGGACGCTTTACTTCCACCCCAGTGACGGTAAATGTTATGTTCTCCGAGCTGAAAAACTTCTTCCACCATGCCTTTCCATGACAAAATTGTAGAATTTATACAAACCTCTTTGATGAGGAATTCCTTCCAATCATTTCCCAAAAATGTTACCTGAAAATAGGTGAAAATCAAGCTGAGAAGAGAGTGTCTTTGAGCTGTGAAGCAAAATTGACGAGCGGAGATAATTTTTTTCACAGTCCGCTATGAGTTTGACACTGATGTGGACAGTGAACAATGGGCGGTACTCCCAGCCGAATTCCCACAGCAAGAGGCGCGGGTGTGTGTCAAGTCCGAGGGTGCGCGCGGCAAATTACGCGGCGAAACTCATAACTATTCTGGCGGCTTTAGCGCCTATTATTTGGGCCCAATTTTGAAGTACAGTAGAATAGTAGGATCAGCTGACCTTACTAATATAACTTACTTCATATTTGGGCCCCAATTATAGGCGCCGGAGTCGTCCATATTCGCCACGAACGTCGCCGTGCAATTTGCCGCGCGCACCCTCGGACGCACGACTTGACCGTCCCCCAAGAGGCGCCGCAGCTACCGTAACCTTCCGAATCGAATCATAATCGAAAACACAAAATTATTAATTAAATATAAATTCCCTTTTACATAGCGCTATTGCTCCCCATGAGGTGAGTGTGGCGCGTCGTACTGGTGCTAGACAAACCCACTGCCATTCCTTTCAGCTTTAGCCCCTTATGTTGCCACCGAATCTTATTTTTACTTGATGTTTTGATAATTCGATCAATAAAGTCGTACTGACCTTTTCCTTAGTTTGCTTTGACAATACTGGTTGTACCATTGCGTAGACGGTTTTAATCATCATAGGACTATTTATGACGTAGATACGTCTGCCAAAATCCGGAAACAATGCCTGAAAGCCGTCTTCTTATCTTTTTCGCTCGAAACATCCCACAAAATCCATGGCATCAGTGGCACTTACCTGTAGCAAAGTGAGCAAATTCAGGTAGATGCTAACAGCTTGCGGATATAGAACGTCCATACTGAAGTTATCCAAATCAATGATAATCTTCGCTCCTAACTTCCTCCTAGTCGCAGCTTCGGCTTTCCTAGAATAGTGCTGTTGAACGAAAAGTCTCGGGGAAGTCAGCCAAGTACCTTCTACCTGACAAGTTTGAATGCCAATTCAGCTTCGACAATACTGAGCCGGTACAGCTCACTCACAGCTCCTGATCTAATTAGAGTTTTCGGATGGGTCAGTGATAAAGCCTGCATGTATACGACATTTCCTTCATCGTCTTGGCACATTAGACCTCCTTAAAGAGAATCAAATAAAAATCAAAATATAAGAATCAGAAATCAAATTGATCAAATCATGCTCAAAGATAACATCTCAAAGACGGGAAATTCGCTGTCTGTGCTGTTTTGGATAGGGGAAGAGCATTTGTAAAAGATTAAGTTTTCTGGTTGATCAATCTGATTTTGGGATGTACCCGAATACTCGACCCCGTACAGGATCTCTGCTGTTTGAGATGCGTGTCTGGCTTTCGTAATTCTCCAAGCCAACTGACTTACAAGTCAGTGCCTCTGTCCTCCCACACAGTGCTTCTGCCCTCCCTCACGTGCAGTACCAACTAATCAATAAGTACGAATCAAAAGCTCATCATCAGAGCTGTCCAGGGCGAACACGACCCCTCTCCTTCTATCAGCTTCAAACCACATTAACCCAACCGTGCATCAACGATATCTTCTTTTCTAATGGGTTTGTTTTTATCATGGGCCAGACACTATGTCGCCCAACCCTGGAGTGCCTCCTTTTTTCCAGGACAAAAAGGAAAAACTAGCAAAAAGAGAGCTTCTATGCCTTGGGATGACATGGCACCCATGTCGGGCCATGATTTGGGCGACGGTATGTTTATGTACTGCAAATCGAGGCCATTATTCAATCGAAATCATACCCCTCAGCCGACCAAATTCAATTTTGGATATTCTTGGAAAAATGATAAAGATTGGCGTTGATCAATACCCTTTCTTACACAAGGCATACATTGAGCTTGCATTCAAAATCCCGTAGCAGCCTGTGAATGGTTATGTCCCTAAAAGTAGTTTGGAAGGTTAGTTGACGCCAAAATCAGGCATTTTATTCTCCCAGAAAAGTAAATTATCGTCTCATAAGGGATGGATGGCTTGCTTGGCATAAGCGACCATTGATAAGGCAGTCCATCTACGGGCTCTGGGCTCGGAAGTGCGCTACCTAACACTACCCATCCAACATTATTTATATGAACTTCACAACAAAGGCAAAATACAACCAAAAGGTAAATCTTACCTGGGAAGTATTCGGCCACACTGGACATAGACCGAATCTTCGCATTAATTTCACTAACATTCTCCGCCTTCAGTTCATCCAATCGTAAGCATGTTAACACATCTAGCGAGTACTGGAGTTTCGGAAGAATCAAATCTGAAAATGAGAGGGAATGTGCAAGTACTGTCGAAGGAAATCTGTCATCTTCTCATATGATACTGTGTGTTACAAAGATGTAATAGCTTTTCAGATATGTGGGCCGGATTCAGTGCAGGACATTACATCCGACCTTTCTAAAAAAACAATGTGGGTTAGTGGGTTCATGTTCCCTTCCTGAACCTACAGCATCAATCAGCAATGTTTTGGCATGTAACACCGTATGTGGTGTACCCACTGATGGCTTAACAATGTCTGTGTTAGTTGACAGTTACAACAACAGCAATTATAACTTCGGTTTCGCCCCTACCTTTCGGGACAGCGGCAAAGAGAAGGGAAACGTTAAAAGGGAGAACGTGAGAGAAATACTTCCCAGTGTGTTCCATGTAAGAAAAAGTTGAAAGTTTTGCTAAATATATATGAGCCAACCCTGGACTCTGATGTGTTTGTAAACAATTAACTAATCCTAGAAAGCAGTAACCAAGATTGTCATAATAGATACATGGGGTGCTCTAACAACTTTGACTTACCTACGTCATAGTCCCATCCCATCAGCCATCTAAGAAGTGAGAAATCGGTATCGTAGTCAGGATATTTGGCCAGATGCTTGGCAGCTTTCTGTCTGAGTTCGGCTATTTTTTGCTTCTGATATGGTGTAACCTCATCAGCCGCTGGATAATGACATTCGATTGTCATTCTGTAAACAAAAACAAATCAGTGGAAGTGATCAAGAACTTGAAGTAAAATGACGCTTCTATCTTTTGAACGCTACATGGTGTAAATCGCAGCCCCTCGTTAATCGTTTCCAGTGCGCGATGATGCTAGCTAGTTGACTCGGCATGCGTCAAAGGGTTGTAAAAGTGACTTGCTCCGCCGCGGGGCACGCCGTTCATGCACGTCGCTGCGCACCCTTCCCATTTTTTTATCGAACAACTCGTCCGCCTACCTGAGCGCCAGGTAGGTGTCTACCTTGGTGAGACTTGCTAAGTCATTTTACAATGCTGATATTCGTTCAAACTATATTTCTTAGTTCTTTTCAAATAACTTCTCTCTTGTCACCGTATGAGCAAGTAGTGAAGTACGTCCCACAATATTGGGACGAGTTGCTCTTAGCCCTAGTGTCACTATGACGGCGTCAAAATACTCGTGCAGTCGGAGCAAAGCTATTTATGCGAATGGCGAATTTGGTATGAAAGCAGCATGTTTACACAAACAAGAATTTTCTGGAATAATAGGAAAGATGGGAAAAATGAACACTCCGAAAAACATGAGCATAAAACGGCGTTCCCTGCACCCAGAAGAATGCTCAGTCATGAACAAAGCGGAATCTTAACGATTGTTGGCTGCAAGTTGTGATGCCGTTCACATCGCCAACTCCAGTAAAAGCAACGCAGCAGCTAGTAAACAAACAAGCCTGCGAACAAATATTATGAGAAAATGTATGGGCTATTGCCTATTTTTGGCATAGCAGATGCTATGACGTTTTCTTAGCCGCACGTTTGGAAAAAGCTCTAATCGGATTGTCACTGATAAAGTGGCACAGCATTTTGTTGCCTCTAGATGGAATGTTTGCCTAGTTTTCACGAGTCCCCAGACATCCCAGGAGAGTAAGGCCGTCCCCTAGAATTGTCCCGTAAATCGGCAAAGATGGCACGATTTCTTAGGAGTTTGCCGATTATGTTGGCTCTGTGAAAAGGAGCTCGTGCCAGGTTGCTGACATGAAACTGCACTAAAGATGATTGCGAACGAACTCAGCCCGTATGTGGGAACGATTCGGAACAGAAACAGAATACGCGGCTCACACTGAAAGAAAGGATCCCAAGTCTTTTGGTACATTTTTATTAACATTATAGCAGTCCGCTCGATGTTGCTGTGATCAGCTTAAACTTAATGAGAAGGATCATGAAACCCTTGTTTAATCAGATCTAGCCTTACTTTGCCCATTCATACTTCGAATTCTAACAATTTATAATGCTTTTTTGCAAAGGAGTTGTAGGGGAGTAGATGAAGGAGCGGGAAGTTTAGATTTTCAGCAAATACTTTTCGCCTAGACTAATGGTAAAGATGACAAAAGGGTAGCGGTGAAAGGTTTACCACCGTCAGGTCCTTTCATTTTTAATGGAAGAAAGGTGATCGACCCTCGTAGAAGTCACAAGATGCGCAGCAACCTAACTGTTAAAATGTGGAAAAGAATAACGTTCTCTCGTTCTTCTGGCGGCGCTGTTCTCTAGCAAAAAGCCGGTGCTACTGCTGGGGGCCCAGACATGGTCACGTGAGGACTCCTGCAGTAGCTTCTGGCCGTAGCCCATATGGCTTTGTCTCGTTAATTATCATTTAACCTTCCAGCTTGTACTCGTTTTTTTAAAGGCACCGTTCGCGATGATTCAATGGGCGGGTGTGTCGATGACGTGCCCGCCTCTCATTCGACGCCACGTCTGACTGCCTGACGTGACATCGAATGAGATGCGGACACGTCATCGACACACCCGCCCATTGAATCATCGCGAACGGTGCCTTTAATAAAACAATATTGCTACAGCATAAAAGCAGCAACACAATCTGGTTAAGGATTCCCATAAGCAACTAAACAAGCTTGACTCCGCTGAAACGCAACCTAGGTTGTACGCATATAGGTTCAAAAAGTCCCAAAAATTTTAAAATATACGCTGAGAAACCGTGGGTACGGAAGCAGAAAGAGGAACGAATATGACTTCTAGAAGGAATAAGTATGGATGAGCAAAAAAGTAAAGAAGCTTCAGCTGGTGATTCTCAGCAAGCCCATGTTGACATGGGTGGTGCTGCCAGTGCTTTCTCAGTGGCGAGTCGTTTTCAGCTACAGATAGCGCAATAGTTTGTTGGTACCTTATCAAAGTGTGTGATAGGGGTGAACACAGACCTTAAAATGGTCTTTCGTTATCATCAGAGCCGATTACTGATAAAAAATCAACTGGAAAACCTGCTGCTCTTCCAAAGACTTTCTCATCACTAGAAGGAGAAAGTAGGCAGGATAGAAATCGACATTTGATTCTTGTACGGAGTCGGGCGTCCGAGGGAATTGTGCTTAAACCATCCACCGGTGTCGTCAAAGGAGCTAAACCTTTGAGGTGTGACCGGTCAACTCGTCCAAGTTGGAATGTATGTTGGATTAGAAGATATCCATGTGCATCGAGGGTACTTAGGTAGTCGAGCTGAGCAATAGAACTTAACTCAACCTTCACCTTAACTTCCCTTTCGTCGGGTCCACGAAGCAGGCTGTTTAGGTCCGTTGTTCCAAATTGTTTGTCTTGAATTTGAGATGGAGACCAACTCTGTTTCGGTATAATTTTGCAAATGGACGATATTCCCTACGCATTTTCGAAGATTCTTCATCCTGAAATTGATATACCACTTTTCTTCTTATCTACTAGTTATCATCAGTTAGTCAACGATTAGCAATCCGCCACTAATGCCACTTATCTGTTGTTGTACATCAGTGTGCCTATCTCCAAGAGGCCATAGGAAGTTTGAAGTTTAAAGTTTTTGGCGTTAAAATCCCGTCTGAGGGATGCGCCCCCACACTCGACTTCCATTCAGAATCGAAGTGGCGTAATGAGTGCGTATGTGGCCTATACAATGACTTGCGGTATCCAGCCGTTGTACAAGTCGGTGCTTTTATCCTCCCAGACGTGTCTGGTACCAATTCACCGACTCCGGAGGGATGGAAGGCTTGATTCGCCTAGGCGGGCATCGATCCGGTATTCGAATCCCTGACCGTGTGAGTGATATAGTGCGCCACTTGCCACTACACCACCTCCGCCTAGTAGTTAAGTTAGTTCTCGAATATCCATCGCACAATCCAGACCTTGCTTCAGGCCACTTTTATATTATCCGAAGGGATAGATAGATGTTATAGCGGAAGAATCGAATTCTGGACGCTGCTACTGTTCTTGAATACTCACAGATGAAACCGAAAACTTTTTTTTTCTGAAGGAATAAAAAAATAAAGTTTTGGAGCCTTTGTAAGGAATGAAGGAGCTCACATCGTGAAAAAGGTGATTCGTTTATTACTCGAACAAAGATGGGCGGAGGTAGTGCACTGCCAAACGGCGCATTATCACGTGCATGGCCTACGGATCAAATCCTGGATTGATACTTGCTTGGTCTAACCAAACCTTTCATTACCCCAGGGTCGACTAGTTGTCACCAAACTCGTCTGGGAGGATGAAAGCACTGACTAGCACATGGGCCGGGCATTGCAAGTCAATGTGTAGGCCACATATGCATTTTAAACCATCTACGATTCCGAATGGAAGACGAATGTCGGGCGCATCCCCGAAGCAGGACCCATCAATACTTCATAGATGACCTTTGAAATAAGTGCACCTTCTCTCGAATGCTTTTCACTTTTTGACATTCCCTGGAATTCTGAAGTGGATGGCAATGGCGTTGGTCTTTGAAGTTCAAAAGGCTTCGAATGATGACGGGTGCCAGTTCGACTGACAACTTGGCATACTGAGCGCTACTGAGGGCTATCGAGGATAATGAAGGTTCATGGGCAGCAGCACAACAGCCCTTCCTGGCTTGTCAGGCTTCCACACGCTTACCTGGAAAAAAACCAGTCAAAGGTTTTCATACGCCGGCTGATGCAACCATAGTCACGCGCTGATAAGGCGTGCTATCGATGAAGCCACCAGCTCTACGGCTATTTTAGCAAAACGGGAGCTACTGTTTACAGAACAAATTATACAACCGTGAAGTTTTTGATTTATCGATAAGTCCGCACAGTAGGCACCCACTGCTACAAGGGTATGCAGGAACACGAGATTATAAGTCCAGGAATTTAACCCGGAGATTAGGACGGAATCCGACTGAGGGTCGAACCTTCTTCTCCTTTACTTGTGGAACTAAGATCTTCCTCGTTTTGGATCCCCCTAGAAATATCGGGTCATCCTCTCATCTTGATTCCGTCCCATTCTGAAGTCTTCTCAGTGCGGTATGCTTCGCACCGGACCTGCATTTATGATCCTACTGCAGCAGCACTTTCTTAAACTCAAACAGAACCATAACGAAAATTAAATCAATAAATCAATGAACTGCACTTGAATACCACCATTTCTTTACTTTGGTGCCTTCAGTGCGATTTCAAAGAGCGTCTACACTATCTGTGATTAGGTTTACAAGAGTGAAGTGATGAAAACATAAGGGCGAGCACTTTTTAGATAGAGGGCCCTTACCTTGTACTTTCTATGATTACCAAAGTTTACTCTTGACCGCACCATCCCCTTGGCCTTCCCTTCAACCTCGCCCTTTGAAAATGTACCTTTACGATCGTTCACGGGCGGAGGTGATATAATGCCAAATGACGAGCTATATCACATTGTCTGGGGATCAAATCCCGGATTGATAGTCGCCCCGTCCACCCATGTCCTTCCCTTCGGGACCAGCTAGTTGATCCATTGTTTCGTCCGGAATGGTAAAGCAGTAGATTGTACACTGGCTGACCACCACGATTTGTTGTACAGGTCTAATACCCCATTCAAACGCTACAATTATTTTGAGGAAAGGAGTTGCCAAGGCACATTCCAACATGGGATTGGTCAACGCCAGGGGACTATTAACAATATTCTCGTCAAAACTAGGGTGATACCCCATCTGGGAAACTCCCACACAAAATGCCGAAGGATCATCCTTAGAGAAAGAAAGCCCACGATTCGTCTGCATATGAACTAATGTGCATCGTATCGCATAAACGCTTGTAGTCCCTTTTAGTACTTCTCTCAAAACAGCATTTGTTCTGTCTCCATTTTTGTAAAGTCGTAGCTTTAAGGAGTGATCCATGGAGTCTCCGAAGCTACGCAAGTGACGAGAAGCAAATGCACGACATCACAATGAGAGGGTTGCTATGGGAGAGGAATCGCACCGTCAAAGGGGAACGAGATATATAGATATAGCTGGGGACGGGTGAATGCACTAGCGGTGACGTAGTGGCGTAGCTTCACTTGTTTGATGTCCGAAACGAACTCTGAGATGAGAACTTTCCTTTACAACAAAAAATCTGACCTTTGCCAAATCTTCTTCTTCCACCTGTTCCTCCTTCTCTACTCAACCTCCACTAAGGCTTTTCATGGCTGTTGGTTTTGAGATTAGTATCTATCTGTGGAAGGGTGGAGAAGTCCTGTCAGATTCAAAGTATTCCAGCCATGGTGCCGTCGCTTTGTGGAGAGTCCGAGCATTCAACTGATTGTTCGATGTCGAGAGTGAAGTGGTTGTTCATGTAGTTCTGCGTTTTGTAAAGAGCCCCTATGAGATTGCTCGTATGTTGTTGGACCAATTGAATTGCCTATGAAATAATCTTCTGACAGTTAGTTCAGCAGAGGATGACTTTTAAGGGTGGGGTACCAATCCAGCTTTTTTCTGTATACGTATGTTTTCCTGGGCCGCACTTTAACAACTTAGGCATTTCTGCTTTCATTAGAAATGTTGTTTTTCCTTCACTGCCCACTCAGCTAACATTCAAATTCTGTCAGCTTTTTTAGATACACTGCATTGGGATGTTCGAATTTTTTTTCTAACGTTGTTACTACAGCTTTTCTATAACTATGTAAAAATTTTCAATAGACATTTATTCAGCCGCTGGTCGCGGAAGAAGCCCTTATGTTTGATGAGGTGTCATGAGCACTGCAAGCTAATCGTCATCAGTGAGAGTCGGTGTGCCTGCTTTGGATGAGTTCGGCTGACAGCGACTTGCTTCTCACTGCAGCGTAACCTACCACGTTCTTCTACATCTGATCAGGTATTTATAAACATTTGAAGTCCTTCAGCATGACTTATATGTGTTTTCGGGAGAATTCCTTTCCTCCTTCACTATTCATCTCATATAGCGGTCTTCTCACGTGGTTTTTCGCCTTTCTACCACTCTTTCTCTGGCTCTAGTGCTTGGTGTTAGAGGCGAAGAGGGCTCCCCTAGCTCATTTACAATACGAAGCCTACAATCTATCAAACAACAACATTGGTTACCTAATTATTTCCCCAATGAGTTGTGCAGCGATGTGATTTCAACCACGAAACGTCCGCTCTGCTCGTCCGTCGAAACTAGGTCACTTCGCCAACTTGGCGCATGGCGCCGCCTACTGCGAGGGGCATTACAGTTTCACAAAGCGTCAATGATTTGCACCAGTCCGTGTTGTCTTCTCTTCGAGCTGACTGCCGTGGGCCAAGCACAAATCGTATGCCCCACCGACAACTGCGACACCCGTCAAGAATCTCGGGTAAACGCGCAGCGCTCGACGGGCGGCATCCAGTTGAAATCGGGAGCCAGGGCGAAGCGCACAAGATTTCAACGGGATGAACTCTATGCGGGGTTGAGAAAAATTACTCTTTTGAGGCTGAAGTATTCTCAAATTTATAAAAACACGCCTTTTTGGAGGTGGGTATAGCCAAGTTCGAGACTGACCCTGAATGTACCTCAGAACGTTTCTGTTCACCTGTAACATACAACGATCCTACTATAAATTGATATTAAAATAACATCCCCATAAAGAAAGCCACTGAAGTGGTAGTTTATGGGCGTAATCAGCTGGAGATGGGGTTTAATAGTCGCACGAATAAACTGGCCTATCCCAAAATAGTTACATTTCATCCGCTTCTCATGCATTGGACAAACATTCGCAGATGTTTATGTAGCTCGAATTGGTTAGCCGTAATGGCCCTCTTCTAGTGATAGAGATGGTGCAGTGTCAAATGGTGCAATGCGGTCTTCTATCCATTCGAGGTCTTTTGAATGGTACCAGACCCGTCTGGGATGATAATAACTTTGCTTGTACATCGACTGGCCATCTCATTGTTAAGGCCGCAGGTGTATTCAAATGCTACTCTCCTCTTTGGGCTCCCTCACTCGACTTCTTTTCAGAAATGAGGGGGCGTTTTGAGTGCGTATGTATGTGCCCTACACTATGACTTGCAGTGAAAATCCTCTAAAAAAAGTGCTTAAACAATTAATCTTTTCTAGAGGATATACATAAGGCGCGGAAGGCCTGGACAGATATCAGCCCGGGATTTGATTCTCGGAGCTGTGGAGCACCGCCTTTGGCAGTAGAATAAAGTAAAAGAAATCTTCACCGCTAACATCTGGAGCAGACCGTCGGTAGTTCCCCATCGGGGAGATTTCACATTTTCTAACTTCCTTCAGGTTCCTCTTTTGGAAAGATTTCATGCGCCCTAACTTCGTTCAACTTTTGTGCCAAGTGTTTATGGTCGATATACATACGCAAACGGGTCTTTAGGAAGCAGTGTAGGTGACAACAATGTAGGCAACAATGCTAAAAAGGAATTTTCGTAACGAATTCTCTCGTTTGTTTGTCAAACACACGTATCATGCGAAGATGAGTTGGCCGGGGCGACGCTGCTTTGCTATGGCAAACACAATCTGCTGAAAATCACTACGATTTCCTCCTCGTGGACGAATCACTGAGTTCAACCGTCTTGTGATTTCTAGCTTTTTCTTCGAATACTCTGCTTTCGCATAGGGTTTTAAAGATGTTACGAGCATTAAACCCATTGGAATATACAACTTCGATTTTCTATGAATGGCCAGGGGTGCTTCGTGGTTATGCCTGATAATTGTAGTTTGCTAAAAACTGGGAAATCAGTAAAAGTAAGAATACCGGGCGGTTGTGCTCATGAATTTGATGACAAATTCAATGTAGAAGCTTGTGGATTTCCTTTAAAATTCAAAAGTCTTCTGGAAAATCTTCTCCCGCAATCTTTAAGATTAATCATCGCAAATGATTTGCCTCTATTCGTCAATATATCTTGAATATTTTTAATTTACTTATTCTCGGTCTCAGCATTGGTTCAGTAACTATCGCCTCCCTATTGCGAAAAAATGTATTCTCCAAATATCAGGGCTGCTTCTCTTTGTAATAGGTCTCTTCCCCACAGGAACGAAGATTCAGTACAGGCACTCGACTCTTACAATAACCTCATGGCTTGCCACTGGGTGCGCTTCGTTGCGCGTGTCCGTCGAAATTAGGTCACGCCGCAGCCGTCGCACGCGGCGAGTTGGCCCGCGACATTTGACAGACGTCGCAATTGTCAGTGGGGCATACGCTTCGCGTTTGGTCCACGGCAGTCAGTTCAAGAAGAATATAACACAGACAAATGCAAATCATTTGCTCCAATGACACTTGGGGGTACTGTAATGTCACCTCGAGACCTCAGTATGATGCGCCGCGCGCGAAGTGGGCGGGGTGACCTACTTTCGACGGACACGCGCAACGGACGTTCTCCCTTGCCACCGACCATCCCCGTGCTCCCTGCCCAAGGCCTCTTTTCGACGCGTCGTATATGTGACGGGTGAAAATTTGCGTTTTAACACTTGCCGGATTACTGTAGGAGCCGCGTGCCGTACTGAATTCACGTATCTGCCTCTTCCTCCCTTGTCTCCCAATAAGTCTTCAGTTTTAGATTTTTTTTTTTACAGTCACACTTCATTGTCCTATTGGAGTCAACCTAGCCTATTTCTACTTCTCGCAGCTTTCCTGCCTTTAGGTATTACTGTTAGACTATCAAGTCATAGAGAAAATCATAGAATGTTTGCATTAGAGGGCAGTCATAAACTTTTTATTGAGATAGACTCATCAGCAAATAGCATAATATAGCATATAGGAATCGAAAGTCTCGCCCCTCCCCCATCCCTGAAAGACTTAACTATTCTTTTCTCTCCCTCTTTCCTATTGTTCAGAATTCCACCGTGTTTAAAAATTATGGCGAGAATGCTCTACTTGGAAAACAAAGCAAGGTCTTTTCGCAAGTCTTACTCTAGTCTACTCTCTCACTCAGGCATGCTAGTGAATCATCTGTTTCTCAATAGGAGGGAAGCCTTTGAAAAACGCATTCAACAAATGTGATTCTCGAGATTTCAGGCCAGTTATTTTAGTCATGGCGATGCTTCTCTATCATGAAAGATAGCTTAGGCTGATGGCTTGTATCAGAGGTATTACAGCGGTTAAATCCATACTACAAAACAGCCGAGACTACAGAATTACAGAACATCCATGATCCGAAGGTTCAACTTTCGAATAAGCAAGAAAACCTTGTGCCTGGTCACTTTTTGATTTCCCCCTTCGATTCTTTTTTCATTCATCAAAACCTGAAGGAAATTTTAACCTCAACGTAATGACTACCTACCTGGTCGAACACTTTTATTGTGAATCAGTGGCACAGTTCGCAATAACAATCAACGAGTACTCCGTGAATTTTCCGACAACTCCTCATAATCGTATTATCAATTCCTGATAAAAATGATAGGAAGATCCAAAAACTTGTTCGTCCCTTTGCCAACTTTTTGTTATTTTCTTGATTCCATTGTTTACCATAACATCACGCGATCTGAACTACTAGACAGCTTCGCTGAGTTATGAACAAATCGAGTACTCCCTGGAGGAATTCCATTCCGTTGACTGCCACAACTCCGAATAAACATATATTAAGAGTTCAGTAGGTTCCTTGGCGTCTATGCTTGAAAGAGGAAGTAGGAGTTAAATTTTCAGAAGAAGTTCACAGCGATAAAAACGAATAGGGGCAATTCCGAACTAGGCTGATCACTTTCAGGGTTGGATTAGGTCATGGCGGTGTTTGGACGAGATTCTCTGCAAAGCAAGTCCCTACAAAGACGTAAATAACGCCCCTCTTCAGAAGGATATGGCACAATATGAGTGAAGACCGGTTCCGAGACCTTACTGCCCCCTATCTACGCCGTCTTTTGACCTGACTGTGAACCTTGTTCCCAGGAGCGAAAGAATCTTACCATTAAAAACTTTGGCGGCCATATTTAAGTGTTCCTTTAATGGATATTGTGAGAAGAAATTCGGTAGAAAGAGGCTCAAGCAAATTCTTTTCATAGCACAAATGGTCTGAGATACGATCTCACGCTAAATCCTATCCTTTTCAATCGAGCCAACCGAGCTCTCCTGGTTCTTAATGTTGCGGATCCACATACATTCCCATGGCTCTACGATTTCAATTGGGATTTGAATGCATGGTACATCCTTAAAAAGAAACTAATTCTGAACGGAAGGCCCTCTTTGATTTTCCTGAAAAAAAAAACTGAAAATATAAGGTTGACAGCTATTGCTTGAAGAACTATCCTATCGTAAAAAGGCTGTTGCTTCGACAAACAATCACCCACAGTAGGACGTACCGAGGTAGTTAGGAAGAGGAGCAGAATGAGGTAGTGGTCCAGGCTCAGTGGACTATTGACGTAATACGGAAGGTTGACCGATTGTAGTATTCTGCAGCAGTGCAGCGACTTGGGATGTGCAGGAAAGATCAGTCATTAGACGCGTAAATGGACGCAATTCATAATGCGTCTACAGTCTGTCCCACCTCTAAATGACCGAGTTGCCGCAGCGTTGAAGGGTCACGATGGAACACGATAAGGCAGTGGATGCAAACGTAATGTAAGCAGTAGAAAATATAGATGATTTAGTAAGTGGAAATTTGTCAGGCAGTTAATATTTTTGTTTTTTTTTCCGTAAATCCTTTTAATGCAGGCAGAAAATTGTCTCACTAAATCTAAAATAGTCTTATTAAATCTATTTCTTAGGTCTTAATTTATTGGTTTTGATGAATTCATTTGCACTTCTGGCCATAGGCGGAGCACCTACCACGCCCAATGATATTTCTCCCTACTTCTGCTTGAACTTCTCTACTGTCTTCGGGTTTGGTTGGAGTTCTTGATAGTTTGCCATACAACATGCAACACCATGTTTTCCCCTTCCCCATCCTATAATATTTCCCTTCCCCACAACTTTGGATCCATGTTGGAAACTCTGAACGAGAAATGTACACAGCTGACTGTTCGTCGAGCAAGAGGGAGTTGTTCGGCGAATACCTGCTAGCAGAGGAACCGCGCATACATACTCTGTTCAGATTCCCTGGGTCATCACATGAAGAAAGGCCTTAACGTCAGTAGATGAATGAGTTCTCATTCCCCACCCTGCTCCCTCTTTCTTAGCTAGCAGGATGGGGAATGGGAACTCATTTATCTACTGACGTTGAGCTCATTCACACTACTTTTGAAAGCGGTGGAGGACAGCACTCGTCACTTGAAATGATTGAGCCCATTAAGAGGACCGACAGTCAGTCGTGTTCACGTGAAGTGCCTGTTGTCGCTGTTTACAGAACCTTCCTATCTGGACCTTCAGCTGTGTCTGCTCGTATCTTCTTCAGGTTTTTCGTCCATTGACAATCGTAAATGTCTATCAGCAGCTCTCTTTCAATCAAAGTTCATTACGAATGGGCAAAGTCGGGGGAATGGGAAGGAGGAGGGGGAGGGTTGTTATGAGTGCCGACCTTGATTCCGGTCATACCCCGTCTCCCCTTAAACCCATGTGGTTCCCAAAATTGTTCCTTCCCAGGGAGACCGCAGCATTCATCATTCCAGCGGGTGTGCCATCTTCAATCACTCCGTAGCAGAGTTGGAGAATCTATTTGTGCATGCTTAGATTGTTTGTGGATTGAAGTCGTCATCAAAGCTGTTTGTCTTGTTTATCCCCGTCCGAGTAGAGTAAATAACTCAGGATTCAGCTCTCGGGTTAATCGCACTTTGAACAGATGCTGTTTTCTGATTTCTTTACTTCGTCCTTCAAAGTTCCACTGCTCGATTGACCGTCTGAAGTGTACCTTGCACCTCATCACCTATTTTAAACTATTTTTCGTCGAACTAAAGCATAGAGCGTTCAAACGCAACCAGTTGTAGGTATCAGCCTTCATAATCGGTCATGCTGTGACCAGGCTTTTTCGGAATACTTTGTTCTTTGATGTGATGCAATCTGTTCCCAAATGATGGGACTGTTTTGATCGGCTGAAAATCGACTGATTTATTCTTCGGGAGAATTTAAAACTGGCCCCACCTGCCCGCTTTTGATCCTCTTTTCTCAGTAACTCTCCCATTCCTCTGCCTTCAGTGTAATATTGGCCAGTATATAGGTGTGGCAAAAAAGTAGGCGATAGAAAAAGTAATGGTAACACATTAAGATGAAAAAGCTTCTGAAACTACGGCATGCCGCCCTCCGAGGCACAACAATACTTATGGACTATTTATGTTTCACGATGTCGAGATTCCTCCCCACTAGGCAAAGGCGAAACTGAGATTGTTCTATGTCCATGTATCCCACTTGGATATGGCTGGCCTCCAAATTGGTCAGACTCTACCTACTCGTCTTCGAATAATGGTCTCTTCGGAAAGAGTGTCAAAATGCATTCATGAAACATTTGGAATATGTGGGACCTCCCACGTTGAAGAATATAACTACTTGTAGTATCTCTCATAGTATCTCTCATGAAAGCCCTGTCCAATCATTCGTCATCATCAGATCCTATGGGAGCTTTCGAAGAAAGTGATCAGTCGTTATTCGGAAATGCCTGATTCTTTGAGAAGTTACTTCTTTCATAAGAAGTGATATCAATTTCTATTCTACTCTAGTTTATAGATTTATTTATAGAATCAATTTCTCCACATAATGAAATTTCCTTTTTTTTGCTTTTCCAACTTTGCCTTTGCTCTCCTACTCAATTCTGCATGAATAGACAAAGGAGAGACTACAGAATAGTCCATTCCCATGACCTTCCCTTCATCTATCTATGCAGAATCAGAGCACATTAGATTTCTCCTCGGAATGTTCGAATGTTTCTTAGAAATGTTTAAACGATACCAATTCCATTAGTGTCGTCTGTTTAGAATTGCAAACCTGCCCTTGAAACGAGTTTGTTCTCGTTGCCTACCTCGCCAGTGATACTTCTGGCAGCTTCTGAAGATGCTTCTATTTCGAATTAGCTTTTTTCTACGAGTTTCCAAGGGCACCGCTTTATTCTTATTTCGAAACTTTTCGAGAATTTCAAAAAGCTGATTTTTGAACGACCAAGATGTCATTGTATCATCGTTCCACTTCTACCTTTTCAGGAGAAACAGTAAGTTGAACAGACCACCTTGAACGTTTCAGTAACTAACGGTTGATCTTAGATGTTCAGTTGATCGATTAAAGAGGTAGGAAATAGTCTAAACAGTCTTTAATCGCGATACAAATGATTCTGACTTTACTTTCTAAATTCCCTACCTACTTATCCGCTTTACCGAGCTCTTGGTTCCAGTGCGCTTTGCAACTTTATAATTTGGGAAAGACCGACGGCAAAGGAGAATGATGAAGCTAATATACTATAGTTGCCGTCGATGAACTCCCATCGGTCAACTTTTTTGGGAGGCTTACGGACTAGCTAGCTTTCCACAAACTCGCCTTCCGAGGTATTGTTCTGAAAGATAGAAGCGTAACGCTATAAAGGCTGCTTTCATAGTTCACGATTTGGCCCGCGACGACCGAGGGAACGATCGAGCGAGCAAGCGATTGAGCGATTGGGGCGGCGCTTGCCCGCAGTATCGACCAAGATTCATTTGTAAACAAGAGCCAAGCGCCGCCCCAATCGCTCGCTCGCTCGCTCGCGGGCCGAATCGCGGACTATGAAAGCACCCATAGGGCTAAGTCAAGATCCATCAACAAAACCGTCTCGGCGAAACTCAGATGTTCGACAATTGTACTGGTGAGCAAAAGAGAAACTGTTACAACTGGTCCACCACGATGGTACGATAATGAAACCTGACCCTTGTGCTCAAGTATAGCCCACGATGCAAATGGCCCTTAACCCTGTCAAGCTTGAAGAATACCTATCTATCTATGTAACATCATCATTCCTATCTCAATGCATGACCCCACTATTGCTTGATGGAGGGCTTCAACTCTCTATGGAAAATCTATATTCCTTAGAATCCCTAGAGTGGGGACGGTTTCTCCGGGAGAGGACCTGGCATATTTATGTACTCTAATATGGAAATCAGAGCTCCCATGAAGTGGATGGTGATTGACAAATGAACTTATTTTCATGAATTTGCATTTGAACACCGTGCTCACAACCCCGTTTCTCCGTATTCGTCTCGAAGAATATTAATTCCGACGCTAACTGATACTAGTTTTTTCCAAACACTCATCATTCTTTGTCATAAAATTTTCAAGACGCCTTGGACAGCCTTTTTTAGAGTATTTATTCATCGCCATTTCGAGCTCTGTCAGTTCATCTTGATGTCTTCATGCCGAGTTCTATATCACAGTTTCTAACAACAAACAAAACACCTTCCCAACACAAAATGTAAATACAAATATAAACGGGTTGCCCCTGCCCAGCCTTCATAATGGGAAATGAAGATGAACGGAAGTTAAATTGCGGGTAACAATCAGCAATAGAAGGCCATGAGTTCACAAGAGTGGGGATGAAGGGGTAAAGGAGAGGTATAGGAGGTTCTCAGTATTAGGCTATGACCTCTGGACGTCACTTTTAGGCTTTTCACAGGATTTAAACGCAAACTTGCTATTCTACCACAGTCAAACGCAGGTCAGAGCATATGTAGCAAAGCATACTGCGTATACGGTACTCTTTACGGTCCTCCCAAGCCCTTGCCCTACATTGGGGAGACCTAAAACACTCACTCTAGAATCCTTGTTACAATACTTGTTACAGTATTTTCATGCCCGTGATCCTTTGGGTCTTAGCTGGAAATGGAGGGTGATGCACGAGACTGTTGCGTAACTTGCGCGATTGCAAAACATTTGGTCAGCTACCTCAAAAACTGATGAAGGAATTTCTCCTCTTGTAGCCACTTGCAATCCGTTATCGGAATCTTCCCTGCTGAATTTGTGGCTGAAAGCTGGAATGTTGTGGGCTGGGATCTTTCCGTACGTTCAATCGAATTGTGGGCAACGTTTGTTTGAGAGGACACTGCAATAACTTATTTACTCATCAGGTCTTTATCAGAAGGAAAGATCAGACTGCTACTTCCTTCCCTCACCCTTTTATCATCAACTTTTATTGGCCAAAATGTGTTTTTCCGGAACCGGGAGATCGTGAGACACCTCGCCTGAGCACTGCTCAAGCCCGCTGTAGGGTTTTATCAGTTCTCGACCCTTACACTACCGTGCCCTAATGGCGCTATCTGTTCCAAGGCCACTTGGGACCCTGTTCCAAGGCTCTTATGAATTGTATGACCTGGCATTTCCAACATACCATGCATAACTTTCATCCATAACTTGTTTCAATGACGTTTTCGAAACTCTTGCATGAATCCGTTATGGCCATCTGTTACATATGCATTACATTCAGCTACCCTTGAATGTGATGGAATTTTTTGTAATTCTGGAATATTCCATACTTACCACAAGCATCCAGGGTTTACGAGTACCCGAGTTCCGTCCAAACCTCCCAAACACTCCCCACCTTTCCCTCTGCTAATCTTCACAGCAGTTTAGGCCTCATATTGGATATCATAAAAAGCTAGGGTGGGTAAAGTGGGTAAACTAATTATATTCACTGTTCATGTAAAATGGATGTTTGCCGTGATTGTTATCCCAGAGATACATGGGTTGGCCTTCAAAATTGTAATGGTTTCGAGAAAATCTAAAATGATGTAGATGTATTGTGCAGTGTTTGACATAGTTGGAAAAAGCTCGTTGAACTAGTCTGTCGGGCTCTTATGCTCCCTTATTTTTTTCATTTTTTCGGGTTCCGCAAGATAGATAGCTATTTTCCTTTCAACGCTTCCATACATCCGAGCAATGCTTGCAATGGATAGTCTCTATAACAGCGCATTCTTCGGATTTTGCCTCAAGGAATTTTTACTCTTCTGATCGTAAAAGTTTCCCATTTTTTGTTTTCTAATGCTAAAAACGTGAGAAATTTTCAAGAAGTTAAGTATGCAACAATGAGGGCATCTGTTCCAATTGTGAAAGTTTCCAGGAACGATGTTTTTCTGGAATGAACTGAAAGAACTGAGCTTCGCACACTGGTTCGCCTGAGCTCCGCAATGGCCTGTGTGGTCTTCGAACCCTGCTATATTTTCATAATTGAGCTCCACCTCGTAGACACATTTCCTCTTTCCAGTTCATTGACTATGGAAAGACAATGTGCATTCTTCTGAACACCAGACAATGAATTACGTCAGAAGAAGTTCGCCATTTTAGACTAAGCGTTTTTCCGAAGTGCTAAGCTTTTATAGCAGCTAGAAACTTGGCAAGATTGGGCAATCCCCCCTCTTCAGCATCTCCTGGCAAGTTTATTATCATTGAAATTGTGAATTTGGTGAGTTCCTTTGGGAATGATGCCAAGTGAAGGGTCGCACTTTCAAGATTTTCAACAATTTTATATGTTATTTTGTGAAAACAATCGTAACGATTTTCTGAATAATCTGGAACGAGAGAGCCATCGTGCAGCATCAGTGAATCCGATACGAAATTCTGTTTTTTTTTTTGAGCGCTTTTAGTAATTCTTAGAGTAATATAGATTGGTTTACAATTGTTTCCGACACAACATCATTCATGCAGGCTCAAGAAGAAAGCCGGCAGTCCGAGATTTCTTCCTTTCTTAGGCCGCTCGTACTGGGTTCACGAATGAAGATGAACACTAAGGAACACAGTGAACAGTTTAATCAGCTGACCATGAGATTTCTTTACTTTCTTTGCGAAGAACATACCTTTTGCTTCCTTTTGCTTGGTATCGTTCCTCCGACCACGTTCCAAAAACCCACAAATTTCCGTCTCAACTTTGTAATTACTAGTTCTTCTCACTATGGGAACGTATCCGACTGTTCTGAGAAAGAACATTGAAGTGCTTGCAGGATTGTGACAATATCAATGCAGCCAGTGCTAAGATCTGTCCATGGGACCTTCATTGATGTTCAAAGCTCAATGACCAGTCTACGTCATGGGAAACCACCTTTCGTGATCACTACAAGTGGGAACAGCTAGAGCATGCTTGACTGACTGATACATTTTCGCCGTATAACCCCCTCAATTGTTTTCCTCAGCTGCTAGTGTTGGCTACCTCTTCCTTTCAGTCCAAAGTCTGAGTTTCTGGGAACTGACATTGACCAATTCATGCAACTCCCAGTTCTCTCGTTTGCTCCCTGTTTCTGCTGCAACGCTTTCTCTGAAACTCTATGGGTAAAACTCATCAGCGAAGTGTAAACTAATTTCTCTCTTAGATCTCATTAACATAAGAAAATCTCGATGGTTCAGAGGAATTCGTTTCGATTCCATGAAGAGATATTGGTGAATACTTGTTATGACTAATCTCTCGACTAACAATAAGGGCCGATTAAGTCAAGGGCATAACATTTTTAAGGCAAATAAGTATGATAACTCCAAGTATTGTAAGAAATACTGTAGCTGCTTCTACTACGCATTGATGATTCAGGTTTCATTGGGATATTGTTAACTGGCAGCCTTTCCTCTATGGGAAGGTAAACTGCTATGACCTGAGAAATTTAAGGTTGGCACAAAGGATTCCTTCGAGGGCGCACACTTCTTGTGTTGTCATCAATACAATGTCATCATTAAAATGGCAATTCGAGGGACATTTTTGGAGTTTCGGCAATAATTTGTTCCCTAGTCACTGAGCATGTTGTCTTTTCGTGCATTCCTTGATTACGTTCTCTGAATTCCATAACTGCCCACGTCCAGGTCTATATGTTCAAGTGCCCCCTCCTCTGCGCCTGGGCCTCAATAGCTGGTGCTCACTTTTTGTCTACAGCTTCCCCGGAATTTTTTCTATTTGTTGGCAATTGGCGTTAAGCCTTCTATTGCGACTTTTCTGGATAGACTCCGTCACTCCGCAATCCTGTTCCAGTACGGTTACCGAAAATGTCGGGGTCTTGGTCGTGTAAGGGATAAAGAGCATGGTGCCTGTAGTGCAGAAGGGTTCAAGTCCCGCCCGAAACCGAAGTTTTGCCCACAGAACGCCAGCCATGTGAGACAATACCGTGTACTTCACATACATATATATTTGTTTATTTATACAAAATGGCCGCAGGACTATACTTCTGAGCGACTCTTTGGATTTTTGTACCGATTCGAAATTCAATCCATAGGGTTAGGACAGGATTGAGGTTGGCATCGTGGGAAACGGTTTGGCTTAAACGGTCCAATGGATTTTTCCTCAGGCTTGAAAAACTTTTTAAGATCCTGTTCCTTGTTTATGGTTTTCAAGATATTGAATGGCAAAGGGTTGAAAAGGGAAATTCTCACGTTTTTCAGCGGAAGTCGTGCTAGGCCATGAAGATGAGCGTTGATGGACGATGGGATTTCGGTGGCAAGAAGGGCGATGAATTCCATGGCAAGAGCTACTGTGCTCTTCCATAAGTGGTTTTCTCCTATTGCATGACCCAACCATCTCAAGATATAAAAGGGCTCCCAAATGTATCAGAATTCATTATAATGCGTTGTAGCTCAGCTTAGATACTGCCTCTCCCTGAAACGGAGCTAACTCCATCCTATTCCCACACCATCAGATTTTGAGTCATTTGCAGCATTAGGGCCATAATTCTACCCAATCCCTTTTGATAAAATCCTGAATGCGACATTCACTAGGGGAATCCGAGTTGTGGGCCTTTTCTATCTGAGCAAGACAAGTCAAGGACCCCTGAACATCTCGAAGCATGTCACCCAGTCTCTCAGTTCATCTTCTATAACTTGCTGAGCGGAGGCTGGGTCAGGAACTCATAAATCTTGTTGAATGACGTCAAGATTTTGCCATACATCTTTCTGCTGGTTTCGCCATCTCCGAAATTGTCCACCCACATTCGCTCCATCTTTTGAGCTTTCTCTTTCTGGGCTGGTTGAATTGCATTTTGCGCTCTCGAAGATTGATCCCATGCAGTATGTAATTCTAAGGTAAACACTTCATTTCTCTTTATTGTACTTCATTAAGGAGCGAAAGTGAGGCAGTGCCAAACGCCCACTACCTATTACACGTAGTGTCCGGGTACCTACTGTCCGGTCCAGGCCTGATTCCAGCCCAGGCCTACCTAGCCTCCCATTCCCGCAACTTTACAAATTTTTTTTGGGGGGGNGGGGGGGGGGGGGGGGGGGGGCCAACGTATGTACAAATCGGCGCTTTCATCGTACCAGAGGTTATTTCTGTTCCAGAGGGAAAGAAGGTTTTGTTAGTCTGAACTGGTTTGGTTCAGGATTCGATCTTTGAAGTGCTTGTGTGATGATGTGCCACTTGCCACTACACACCTCCACCCATTCTAAAATTTCGTTGTTCCTTCAATTTTGGACTCTCACAATTCTTGCCCATCATAAAGTCTCTTTTCAAAGAGTGTTTATGGGGAAAAAAAGAAAAAGAAATCTCCATTGAAGGGGATTCTTCAGATGCACTTTAGCTTATTCATGGGAATTCGTTTTCTGGTAACTGTTTCGAGCTGGATCCCATAAATATGCATTGTAAACATTTTTACTTAATGAGACATCCGTTGGGAAATGGAATTATTAGTGTTATTCTGCTGAATGGGAAGAGCTAACGGATCAAACATCTAGTGAACTTTGGCATTATCGCCGTTGCCCACTAATCCATCTCGTTGTTTACACAACCCATTTTCACAATTGTTACAAATATGACTTTTTCTTCAATCTGCACCCACGCTGCTATCTTTTCCTGAGAGCTGAGGTCTGGGGCTGAGGGCTGAGGTCCTTTCCGAAAAATGAACCGACTGCTCTTGACCTTGCAACCGTTATGCACCTTCACCCAACAGGATCTTTCATGCTGACAAAAAAGGAATTCAGGATCTTTCCTGGATGCCCTTTTTGTCAGCAGCTTGATTTCCAAGATCAAATGTGTTTCAGCTTGGTACCGTCCCCCATTTGGACGGGGTATTCCATCTATGAGTACTTTTCTAAGTTTTCTAAACAAGTTTCGTTTCTTGACTTTCTGAACTTTTGAAGTTCTTAATTGCAAGCTGACATCATGCCTTTTTACTCGGAACCATTTTAATTGCCGGTTCAGATAGCCGTTATTGAGAATTGTTCCCCCTCGAGATCCTTAATTGCCTCTTACAAGCTGAAATTAGTTTTGAGATCTTATGGCTTATATTCAGGTGGCCAAAGGCCAATAGTTAAGTAACAAGTATCAAGTATGTCAAGCCATTTTATATGATATTTACCCTGAGTTGACTAGAGCATAAGCACGTACGTCCCTTCAGTCGGTCTAGTCAGTCTTTAACTCAACACCATTTCCTCGACATTCATAGATAGAGTTTAATCTTATAGTGCTCCTTAACAAAATTACCACCATCATTCTCAATATACCCACCACATTTACTACATTTGTAGTCTAGAGAGAATTTTTTGGTTGGTACCTTCTTGAACAATTTACTTTCCCATTCATTCGTCTAGCTGCTTTCATAGTCCACGATTGTGGCCGATACCGCGGGCAAGCGCCGCCCCAATCGATCGGTCGCTCGATCGATCGATCGCTGGCTCGCGGGCCAAATCGCAGACTATGAAAGCAGCCTCTGATGTACATAATAATATCGGATTCGTCCGAAGAGTTGAATGCATCGGTTTCTAGATTGGTCACATACAGGACACATCCCTGAATAGTAATAGCTGAAAAAATCTTTTGAGAGCAATATTTTTCATTCCCGAAACTTCAATTTCAACATTGATCAGCTCTATAAGTAGCAGAACGAATGACTAGCTTGAACGCAGTAGAGAGCGAAGGCAATGGCATGAGAAATCGAGAAGAGTACTTGCTTTTGTTCAGGTCCTTATCTAAGAGCTCAATATAGGGCTGCGTTTTTGCCCCTTCTGCTTTTTCTGGACGTCACAGTCAGGTTCTTTTCATATACATATGGTGAGCGAGCGGTCAAGTCAAGTCATAATCAGAAGGTAGTTTCTGGAATTCACAGACACCGATACAATTAAGTAACACCAATTCTACCATTTACCTTTTTTGGTTCATTCTTTTTCCCGGCGTTATCAGCGGCTTCATATATCGGAAAACGAACGTGGGTTACTCAGGTCAGAGATGAATTTCCTTGTTCCGGGGGTGCCCAACTCACAAGGAATAAGGTATGCCTACAAATTCGATCAAAGGTTATTAACTCGTGTTTTCTTCATTCTTTCTCTGAATTGACGTTCAGCCCAGTGCAGGCCAACTCCGAACCGTGTTCTGGGCTCAGCTTCGATCCATTGAGTAGTGGTGGTGCCAAATAAAGTCCCTCCTTCCGCGACGTCGCAATCCCTAGCCTCGAAAACTGCTTCATCTACCTATCCATGTCGTAAGATTTAGGTTTTTGATCGGTGGAATGCATAGCAATTCATACATTCCTGTTTTCATTGTGTCTGCTTAATGATCCTTTTCCACATGCTTACACATTGTTTCCGGTTACACACATATGTAAGATGTGGAGGGAGGAAAAGATTGTTCTATAATTAGGCTGATCCTCATTGTACATATTGGAAACACTCCGATGTAGACTTACTCCGATCGCAATGTCGCCCTCCCCTCCCAGATGGCCCAACGTTTCTTCCGATCCTTCCACGTGAACATTTGTCATCTTAGCATTCCTGTGAATTCAGCTGGCTGGAAAAACGTGAAGGTCCTGAATCTGAGGTTTTTGAGGCTAACTGAATATAGATGACGGAAAAAGAGTTCTACAAGCGTTTGTTTATTTTTGTTGTTCCTTCACATGTTCCGTGAAGACATTCAGGGTTAGCACTACTTTACCCCTCCACAAGTCCCTGTTTCCTTCGGCTAACCTTTTTTGCAAACGAACAGACTGAAGGCGTGCGCTAATGTGGAGATTTCTCGTTCGACAGCAAGAAATTCTCTTTGAGTAGCTCTATATCTCTTTTATGGTGTCTTCTGATGGAGCTAATGATTGGAGCCGGTTTCATTTTTTGAGGTGCC
>UZAF01017432.1:0-47436 GCA_900617895.1 Haemonchus placei
CATAAGAAGGAGGGAAGCCCGGCGTTAGCCGGGCGGCCCGACTGGTGCTTTAGTTAAACATCAAATTTCGCGCGATTTGCTCCACTAAGAAAGAAATGATGAACGAAAAAGCGTAAAATCGTTTGACCAAAGACTTTTGAGCGCATTTGTAGATAGTTCATAAGCACATATAGTTACATTTCATACGTGGAAAGATTATAATAGGTACCATCTTCATACATAGTTAGACAAGTGATGGATGAGCATAAAGAGACGCCTAGTTTTACTTTCTAGCTCTCCTCTACCTCTATCTGGATCTGAAGAAATAGCAAAAGAGCTGGCGAGAACTGGCCGAGAGTGGGTAAATAATATTGTACGATAAAAATCAATCCTGTAGCTCAGAGGAGTACGCGGAACTAATCGTAGGTTCCCTTCAGGAAACTGGCGAAAGAGTATAGCAATGCCGATATCTAGGGAGTAATCGAAGCGCTTACGGTAGCGTGATAGCTGCAAAGGCCTAATGGCACAGTTCACGATAATTTTGAGGTGCCCGTTTGCATTCGAAAAGCGGAAGTATAGATTGGGAATAGTCCATCGGTAGTGAAGAAAGCGAGAGAATTCACCGATTCCGAGAAAAATACGGCTTCTCAAAAGTAGGGAAATTAGAGGTTGGACGAGATTGCCATGACAGAAATAACATGGAAGGGGTATTCGGACGAGATTTCAGTTATTGCAATTGCCCAAAGAGGTGACTACACCAAGCAGGAGCTGTACAGAACTGTCTTTCATTGTCGCTATGAGTCATGACAAGTTGTTGGCCGGTGAAACTCGTCCGAGGATACCCACGGGCCAATCTTTGAGCCTTTATAACTTTCCAACTAGGGCGTTTTCCGACCTAATAGTGTCAGATATGGTATGCGCAGGATCCTCAAATTCATCATGCGGGGGAATCTCAGAAACCATTTTTATCGTGAACTGTGTCTTTAAATAAACGCAATGTGGATGAAATGGAGGGAGTTTGCTTGCATCCTCTGCGATCGACAGTGCTCGAGGGTGCTCAAAGTGAAGTGTGTACATGACACTGGTCGCTGTCATGCTGTCGACGCTCTGTGGCAGTGAGTGCTAGCCTGTGCCTCTCGCTACTTTTCAGAATATATGACTAGTCTCTAGTATATCAAATCGTACGGAAAGTGTTCAACGAATACTTCACAACAGTCCAGATTTTTCTCGAATATTCCTAAAGCTTTCGTGGGCTGCTATGAAAGGCTGCTACTCACTTACATACCCCTAACATATCCAGTTTTTCCTCGCTTTTTCAACCCGACGATGGCCGAATTGTCTCTCCGTATTCGTCCTGCACTTCCTCGCGAGTTCGGATCAGATCACTCAAGTGCTCAAACTGATTGAAAGTTGTGTTTAGTATTTCCCTTGTAGCTTGTCCTTATTCGATGAGACTTTGTGCACACGCCGTTAAGGCGTTTCGAAAAGAGGAACGCAAAGATGTACCTTGATCTGGTGGGCTGAGGGAGGTATCGCATATATATATGCACATACAAAAAAAGTATTATTCTTCTACAATGTTACTGTGGAAAGTTTTAAGACATCCCAAAGAAATTCTGGACTCAATTCTGGCAGATACTTTATGAACACCATAGTAGTTTTATGTTTATGAACACCATAATTGTTTCATAGACAGTCAGCCGTGTTTATGATTGAGAAAATGTGTATCGACTTCAGCTCTGACGACCTTTGCTACCTAATTCAAGCTTTGCATACCCACCAACATCAAGCTACGGAGAAAATAGCTGGATACACTTATATAGGTCTGAAAAAGCTCCA
This sequence comes from Haemonchus placei, assembly GCA_900617895.1. Lineage (NCBI taxonomy): Eukaryota > Metazoa > Nematoda > Chromadorea > Rhabditida > Trichostrongylidae > Haemonchus > Haemonchus placei. The sequence goes on from UZAF01017432.1 coordinate 1,819, forward strand.
CGGAGAAAACCATACTTTTTCAGGGTCATCTTCGATAATTTCAATGCCGAGATTGATCTGAAGAGCTTCACAGCGGAGCTCACGGAATGGACGAGTGAGCAGAGTAAAAGACTGTCAGAGTTTGCCAAGTCGGTCTACACCATACACGATAATTGACAGTCCCACAAGCCCTTTCATTCTCACTGAGCTTGAAAGTTCGAAAGTCACCTGGTGGACAGCTCTGTAATGATAAAAACCACACCTACTGCAAATTATGCCTGACTTCTGCTGTTGTACCGAAAATCTACACGGAATCGGGTCACTATCTCTTCCCCGCTAGATGCTTTTTTCAATGCGTAGGGACAAAGAGCTGCGCGTGATCAAAGTTTATAAGTTGCCTCGAGACGTTTCCTTGAAGGAGACTGCAAGCGTGAGCCGCATGCAATCATCAACTGATGTCCGGAATTGCGAAGCTATTTGAGTGAGCGAATAAAGGGCATTCGAAGTAATGAAGAGCAGCAGTTACGGTCGAGGACGCCGAGACTGAGAAGGGCATTCGTGATGTCCGCCGGAGCTTCGTCAAACACAGAACCACAATGTTTTCCTTCCGTCATGACGGAGCAGTGGCTACATCTCGAAGCGCAACGGAGTGGACATCTAAGACTTGTCCAATTTTTCGACAGCTACGTACACCTGCTCAGCTAGCGTATCAAGGAGGATGACTAAGCCGTTCCTTCCATTCTGCCTTTGGTCCCGACGGGGGACGGTATCCGTGCTATTCGGACTGCGCGCCGCAAATTGCGCGGCGAAGTTCATAACGATTTTGACGACTTTAGTGTCTATTATTGGGGCCCAAAATTCAAGTAGAGTAGATTAGAGTGTTAGCTGACTCTACTTAACTCTTCCATTCCAAGTTTGAGCCCCAATAATAGCGCCACAGTCGTTCGAGTCGCCACGAATTTCGCCGCTCACTTTGCCGCACACAGTTCGAATTGCACAAATGTACATACACCTGGCCCCGACGTAATGGAACGAAAATATCTGGGGAGTGGTTTTCCTGTTATCGTTAAAAGCCTAGCTCGGCTCTTTACGCTTCGTCGAAATGCAAAACCACCGTTTCCGCCCATACTATCGCAAGACTTATCAAGAGAAGGATGTTTCCCAAGTTGAAGAAGGTTCTTCATACATATCAGACAGAAGCGGCAATTCAGGCATTGGGTCACCTGTGTGGTTCTTCTTGCTAGCTAAGGTTGCCTCGTTAGAGCAGCCATTAGCGCCTGATTTCAAAATGCGAATTTTCAGGACAGTATAAGAGTGGTCAAGGTACCTCTCTGAAACTCATAGAAAATAGGTTCAAAGTGGTCGTTGCGATTGATGATGTCGAACGCCTCCCTGTGTCATTTGCCTCTCGGGAGTGGAAGGCGCTTGCATGATCTCAGGAGCTGTATACCCTACCACATATAAACTAAATAGGCGGGATAGGTAGGGTAAACAAAAAAAAACCCCTTTGCATCAAGATCGAAGAAAGTTCGGATGGGCTAGGAAAGTTCTGAAGGCCCTTGAAGGTGATCCTAGAGTGCGGTACCATGAAAATGTAGATGATGGTTGTAGAATCACATCATTGTTGTCTGGGTGTGCGAACGAATTTACGGTCGCACACAATCAAGCTCGCCTCGCACCTAGGCGAAGTGACCTTAATTAGGTGCGAAGACTGCGCTATAATAATGCTGCCCGCACTCGCTACTGATCGAGTTGAAACTTCTCAACTAAAGAGGATAATGACAGTTGGGAAAAATGGAGTTTCTCTTCAAAAAAATGAGTTTTTCAAAAGGAAAAATTTCAATATCAATTTCAACAGTATTGAGTGTTTCATTAATACACATAATAGATGAGCCCAATATATTTCATTTCAAGCTGCTGGAAAATGGGTAAAACAGTTTAGTTCACTTCTTTTTTCGGTATTTTCGCTCATTTGCGATATAATACAACCTTTACAGAAGCGATGAAGTTGTCTAGAGTTGTTTGGGACTACTCTTCATTGAGAGGTCATCGAACGCCCTACGGCTCACCATGCTAGCCATTCCACAGTTTTTACGGCATTTAGCAAGTCTCCAGGCTAAATTCAACACCTTGAGGAGAGGTCATCGGGGATCATTTAACTAATTGGGTGAGTGCTTTAACGACCACTGCTTACTTTATAAGACATTACCATGTATTCTGGAGACACGCTGTACTGTTTCGATGAATTCACAGGGTGTCCTCCCGCTGCAAACTATTTAGGACTGCGTGGTCCATATGGCCAACTTCCTCCACTGTCCTAGCTTTTCACTTTTGCTCCGCAAACCCTAGTACTACAAAATAATTTTTTTCAAAAGTTCTGCGTCTACACAGCCTCCTCCAATGCAGCTGGATCCCGCATCACAACCTTCGCCCCACACGTTTCCTGCACCCCCACAGCCTTCTCCGATGCAGCTGGAAATTCTCTCTTATTACTATTGAATTGAACCGTTTTCTCCCAAATCACACAAACTTTATTCACAAAATATATTTAATTCATTTATTATGTGTGTTAATGAAACACTCAATACTGTTGAAATTGATATTGAAATTTTTCCTTTTAAAAAACTTTTTTTTTGAAGAGAAACTTCATTTTTCCAAACTGTCATTATCCTCTTCAGTTAAGAAGTTTAACTCGATTAGTAGCGAGTGTGGGCAGCGTAATTACCGCGGAGTCTTCGCACCTAATTAAGGTCACTTCGCGCCTAGGTGCGAGGCGAACTTGATTAGGTGCGATCGAAAATTCGTTCCCGTACCCTTGTTGCCTTCATGAGCAACTTACTTACATGGATACTTGGATGCTTGTTGTCGATTGATACTCTTCAGCGGCACACGCTTGCCTCCATTTTTGACGGTCTTGATCGGTTTAGGACCAGTGTTGGCCAATATTTCTCTGAAGTTTCTTCAGTGAGTTACTCCATCTCGTTGCAGGACATCCAAGTCTGCGTTTAACCTTACGTGGAAATGTAGCGAGTGGTCCACCTGTCGTTCGTGCGTCTGGCCATGTGTTCTGCCCATCGTTTCTTTACGTTCCACGCATGCTTTTCGGTGTCACGAATGCCGGACATTGAGCGCTGTCTGCGCTGCGGAGGTTAAGGCTTCTCTGCTTCGCGCGGTTGATCTTCAGCAGCGTCAGCTCCAAAGGTCTTTGTGCGCGAACCAACATTGGTGTTGACATCTTGTTCTCCGCCCACGCTGGGATGCGTAGCAGATGCGGGCAATACCGCAGAGTCGAGAAGCCAGTTCGTATCTTCTTGTCTGGCACGAGGTGAGGCGCTTCTTTTATGTTTCCGACTGACGACCACACGCATCTTCTGCGCCTCGTAATCTCTGCACGCAAGTTGTTGTCAATGGAGATGAGTCGGCTGAGGTGCACTTAGGAGTGTGTGAACGGTAACGTGGCTCCTTTGAGTGTGATGGGTGACGCATCCGCTCATTAGTTTCGCATGACCATTGCCTTGTTTCTGTTTATCGTGAGGCCATTGACTTTGCTGATGTCGTCCAACTCCTCCACCATCTGCTGCAGCTCCTCTCGGTTTAGGCTGAGGACGATTTTGCCTGTGAAGCGCAAGCTGAATAGTTTTTGCCGTCAATGTTGATGCCATTATCGTTCCAGCCCAGTTGCAGCATCGCGTGGTTCAGTGCTGTGGCGAATAGTTTGGGATATATCGTGTCACCCTGCATGACTCCTTTCTTAATCGGCAGTCGCAGCTTTCGTTGAATCATGCAGATGGTGGCAAATGTGTCGTATTACATTGTTCCAGCAGGTTGATGTAGCATGGGTCGACTCCTGCATGGTGCAGTGCGTTCCAGGCAGAGGTGAGCTCCACACTGTCGAATACCTTTGCATAGTCGATAAAGCAGTGGAGTGGTTGTTTGTTTTCCTTGGCCCGCTCTATCAGCTGCGTGATAGTGTGGATATGTTCCATGCAGCAGAGGTCTTTGCCAAAACCGGCTTGTTCAACTGGTTGGTAGTCTTCCAATTGCCTCTCGAGTCTGTTTAGAATAATCTTAGTAAATAGCTTGTACGGCTGCTAGAGAAGCGGACTTTGATGGTAGTTTTCCAGTTGGTCGCGCTCTCCTTTCTTGAAGAGAGAGAACGTATTTGACATCTTCTTCCGAGCATCCAAGTACTTGTTAAAGCTCATGGTTAGCTGCTTGATGATAGTGTAGGACGCCGACTTCGAGAGGTCCACTGAGATGCGATACGGTCCAGGTGCCTTTCTCGTATCTCATCTGACGTATGATGTGTTCTACCTCTCATTCTTCTTAACTCGCAGCCACCTCTTGTGTTGGCGTAGGGATACGGGAAACCGGTACCATCGAGCTGAAGAGGTTCGTGTAGTGGGTGACGGCAATCTCCTCGACCTTCGCTCTCGATGCCTGCGGTCTGCTCATCGCGTCCCTCATAGCGGTGATGATGGATCGAGAGTCGTTAAGGTCGTTACGACATCGCTTGAGGTCCGCTCTCTCCTCTCCTGCTTCCTTCATTCGGGTGTCTATGTCGCCGTATCGACTCTCTTACAACAGTTCAACATGCTTTATGATCGAAGCACGTTCTAGAAGTGTAGATGCAAGGTTACGGTGGGCGACAGCCCGTTGTTGGAGGAACGTGCAAGCGTTTCCATCAATCCTGCTCCTCGAGTTCATCCATGCTGACACAGCCGATGCCGTTGCGCAGTGTAGAGGTCCTTTTGCAAGCAAGTCGTAGTCTTGTGACAAGTCCTACGTGTACTAGCTGCAGCCATATCCATGGCGCTTGAATCATACCATGGTAGTCGTGAGGGAGGAGGCCGGAAGCGATCACGTCTTCGAAGTTTCGCTCGTAAGGGAATTTGGCTTTGACGAGCCTGTGGCCGCTTCCGGTGCGGAACGGATCTACCCCAGTGACGTTTAGCAGACTCCACTTTCTGTTAGTGAGAATCGATGAGGTCGATTTCGCTGCATTGGGTTTCTCGTACAGCTTCGGCCCTCGATTTCACAAAAAAAGCCGCTATCGGGGTGTAGGTCGCATACCTTTAATGGATCTATCTATCTATCTATCATTCGCTCTCCGTTTCCGTTCGCTTCTCCGATCCTAAGTGGTCCAGTGCGTGGTATATCCGGTCTTTCCTCGTGGATGATTGCGTTGGAGGCTCCAACAACTGTTTTGTGGTATGAACGCTCGTTCTTTGTAACCTCCTCCATTTCCTTGTAAAAGTCGTCTTTTTCTCCGTCGGTTGCTGTTAACTTTGGCGCATGGCAATTAATAATGTTGACGGTGGTGCACTTGTAGATGCGTAGAATGCCCATCGGGCAGTCGCGGGCCGAGTACCTCGGTTGAGTCGACAGATGTTCGATCCCACGGTGGTCTAAAAATGCGACTCCTCCGCCTTTTCTTCCATCAAATTTAACCGCTAGAACGGATAGGCGTTCGTCGTTGGTCTTCTTGATATTCGGTTCCTTGGTTTTCATTCCTTGAAGGGCAATGACCTCGGAGCGAATCTCGTTGCTGGTCACATTTAGTATAGTTTGGTTGGCATTTGGGGCAATCGTACGGCATTTGTAGGCGCAAATATGTAGGCAGTCTCCATACCTCGATGGCTATTCGACCTGTGCGCTCCAAATTCTGCGGCTGTTTTTTTCTGAAGGTCCTTTCAGATTGCCGTTTGCTCCAGTGCACTTAGAGCTCGTGCTTCCATCTGCCTCCACCGGACAATCATTGTGAGTGTTAAATATAGGATTCTCGGGTAGCTAGCCCATTGAGGCGGTGATTACCTCCATCCATTGTTAGGTGTCGCCTCCTCGCCGCTTCGAGTCCAGTGGTAGAATTCGAGAGGGGGCTTTCTGAAATACACTTGTGAAAAGGAAGAAATACTAAGTGGAGATTAAACAGCATGGAATAAGAGTTTCCGTGGTGTGTGCGGGTCCATTGGTGGAGGTATATTAGCGCAGGATTTGCGTGGTGCAAGGTTTCCGGTTCCACGGTTGTTTGGCTCATTATTAATCTGAATAACTGAAATTCTCATTCGTGTATAATTTTTGAGTTAGCCCCCACAACTGATTTCTGAGATTGCCAACTATCGTTTCTGTTATTTGGCCTCCTTCACAACTTATGAAACCCGAGTTGGGAATAGAGCGCTTTCGGCGACCCTCTGGGTGAAATACTATAGTTTACTACTCTGAAAATTCTTAAATGTTGGGCGTCCATCGCCATAAACTCGATTCTCAGCGATTTCGAAATAATGCTTGATGAAAGTTAACTCCTGCCTCTCCCGACTGAGTAAGTCAAAGTTACACAGTCGTAGGCGAATGGTGCGACCTACGTACTGGTCGCTACGCACTCGTCCTTCATGTATTCGGAGGTTATTTGCCACGATCCGCGATCCTTCAGTTACTTGTACGTCTAGATATCTTCATCACCATGATCACCTAAAAAGTGGCTTATTTAAACTGCTGTAGCTTATCCAAATGCTCTTTGATCCTAGCGCGAAACGGCCTTTCTGTGTTAAAGGCCTGAATAAGCGCTTCTGTCTCGATTGTATCGAAGGCCTTCTTTCAGATGGAAAATCCAGAACGGAATTCCTGCTCTATCGTTGTACTCTGATGATTCTTGAGACCATATGCATGTGATCAATTATGCTTGACCCTCTCCGAAACCCTGCTTGCTTGAATAGTTGCTCTTCGTCCAGCACTCTGCCTATCCTATTGAGGATATCCGTAAAGTTTGTAGGTTACAGGCAGCACCGACTGTGTGAACTGCCTTTCGATAAATCTATAATCATCTTCTTGAATTCAAGAGGTGGGGAGTGAGGCGGCTCCATTGCTTTGCGAAATTGCATATTTCAATGTTCAAGGCATCTCAGCGTCATTAGTGGTCCTCTTTCAACTGTAGGCATTCATAATTGCTCTGAACTGCCACTTTCAGGTTCTACTGAATTAATTCTCCAGGAGCCGCAACGAGGCTGGGTGACATTCATTTGTTGCACTCAAAAAAGGGGCTAAATAGTAGCAGCTAAATAGACCACATTAAGGGCGCTTTAAATGAATGTTCAACTCTATGTAGCTACCTTGCTGTTTCTGCGATCAAACGAGCATATGAATGCTTTATAATATCTTTATCTTTAATCACGGCAATATTTATCGAACAAATGTCCGTTGAGCAACAATGAAATGAACCCTAATGCTATTTGACTTCTCTCACATAGTAACTGATATACCACTAAAATAGGCGGATTGAAGAGAAAGCATGGCATGACGGCAATAAATCAAACAAAAGCGCAGATATTTTGCTTATTGCAGAACGACATTTGGAAAATGTGATACCCAACAAGTGAAAATGGCCCCATAAATACTAGTGAGTGCACAAAGATCATAGACTATTGGCCGGAATAGATTGTATCCCGCACATAGCCTTTTGGGTATGGATTGTTGCTTGTTTGTTTTTGCAAGGTTCTCTAAGCGGTCTAAAGTCTGTTGGAGGCACCGTTCCGTGCAGGAGTTTTCGAGAACGTTCGAAACATCATCACACTTCGTTTCTGCTGAGCGGACGCGTTCATCATCATGCCACCGCCAAAGCCAGCTCGAAAGCGATCGCTATTCTTCCGCACACCAGCTACTGCTGAACGCTGCTTCTGAAACCATTCAAGTATTACCGCAAACTTCATAAAATTGCTAATAGATGTCTTCAAACTAGAAGTGCCTTCATTTATAACATTGTCTCGTTTTGGGGTAAGTAAGGAACACTACGTGAACCGACTGAGCGAGTTTTCTGTGAAATCATATATAAGTATCACAAATGTTATTGTAATCATGACAATGATAATTGTGAAATTAAAATTGAAAGGGGTATTATTATAATTGTTGTTATAATCAACATTATTATCATATGATCATGTTAGGTCGATGAAAAAGCCCTGAGACACTTGGATGACCATTATTATTTTTGATATTCGTCCAGCGAAGGAGCAAGTCGGCTAGCCGGCTTCTCTTCTACCAGAAAAAGAGGGTTGTGAGTCGGAAAGTCAGCCACAGCTTTTTCGAGACCAACAAAAGTGACCAACATCCTTTTGACCAGGAAGTGTTTAACGTGCCCAAAAGGTCAGAAGAGACGAGGTAAAAGAAGTAGGGAGTGAGAGCTCAAGTAGGGAGCATAGAGAACGGCATTCCAGCCGTGTTCCTGTAACCTGGACCGCGCGGTCTTTGCTACGTGATTGGAGTGCTACCACGAAGAAGATGAATAGAAATTTTCTGAGTCGCTTTTTTTAATGCATGACGAACCATGACTGCCGTAGATGGTAACAGTGACCGACTGGCTCTGTGGAATCAACTCGCGGTATTGATATTTACTTCGAGTCTTGCAAGCAGCACAGCAGTACCTTTTTCGGATGCAGTCGTGGCGTGGGTTGTGCGAATGGTTCTTTCCTTTTAGAACACAGAAGAACACAGTTACCGACCTTCATGTTGTTTCACAGAACATCCAGCTCTCATCCCGGTTATCTATCTGCGGAAGCTCCTTCCGGTCGGAGGTCTCAAGGAGAGATTTGCTGATTAAGACACGAGTATTAGGGATGTCGTCGGTTTTCGCAGACACTTCCCTGTAAGCGTCCGCGTTCGTGAAGGTGTTGCTCTGATCGCACTCGAAAAGCTTCACCATTTCTCTGCTCTCAGCCTTCGGCTTCTTCTTCACCTGTTGAAAAGTCGGTCGTTGTAAATAGGAACTGGTCCTACGGACGAGGATCACTGTAAGGCATCGTGCTTCCAAAATAAAGCGATAGAATAGACGACTACGAATTGCATGGTTAAGAAGCCCTCTCTTAATGCACCTTGATGTTGGGGGCAGCGGAGCCGCAGTGCTATCTTAAGAGGGCGGTTGATCGAAGATAGTATTTTGACAATAGCAACGTGATCTACAAAGAAGAGCTCAGGGACCTATTTGGATGCTACGTTGTAACTCTTAAATTCTTTCCAAGTAAGGTGATGATCCGAGGGCGCCAAAGGCTCTTATACATAGGAAAAATGCATGTAAATTTACGTCTCGAGGTTTCTGCATCAACCTAATATGATTTTAAAAAACTCGGGAACTTTTTCTTCGATCCTCTGATTTTTCAGTAATCAGTAGTTTCAGTATTGGTGCAAAAATTGAACAGCGGTATTTTTTGAGAATCGAGAATAATAATATCAATATTCACTACAAATTATAAAAATCACGAATCATTAGAAGGGTTTTTTGGAATTTCTATAGTTTTCTCAGTGTGTTTAAGATACCTAATTGTTTTTAATACAAGTATTTGTCTAAAAGTCAGTGTTGAATCAAACCACACTCACGCCCATGAGATGAGAACTGGGAATGTTCTATGAGATAGGAGGCCACAACTTCAAATCAGTGCCGAAATTTCTCATGTGTTCTGAAGCCACAAACCACGAACTTTTCCACTGCATCCTCGTTATACCGGTGTAAGCGAAACTCAGAGATTCACCAACACCAAAGCTTAAGCAACTAAGTTTTCGTCTCAGCTCTCACTTCGTCCAAGACACTACATAAATAAAACTGATCGAAGGAGGCATTATTGGTAAAGTGATTCTTACTAGGCATTCGAAGTCACCTCCAGCAAGATAGAGTCCTCAAAACACGATAGAGGCGAACAGAATAGCAGAACAGAACAGCAAGACCTTTTGATCTTATCATCAGCAAATTGTCTTGATCATCATGCTACCTTCTCGTGTCAAGCATCGCTTGGGCTCGACTTCGCCTAGGTTTGCGATGTGGCCTGCAACTCAGATTATCTACCGAATGACGCATTGCTAGTACGTTCGGGTAGCATAGAATCCGAGCAACCAAATCAATCGGTAATGGTACTTTGACTAACTTTATGAACTGTATTGGCCGTTGCTTAACAGAGGAAGCACGTTAGCGGTGAAGAGGTCGACATAGATCTTATGAATAGTAACGTGCGTTTGAAAGCTCCTTAGGAGCAAGAAGCAGTGGCATCCTCAGCGTAATATGTAATTGATCCGGACTTCTTTTCCCGATTAGTTTCCTTCTTATGATTCGCGTCAGAAGTTGAGGTGGAAAAAGAAGGAGAAACTATCATTTCAAAACTTTCTATGAAGTTTGAAATTCTGTCGCGGGTCACCCGTACCTATTCTGAATCATATATATGACTGCAACGATTCTGGTCAAATTCGAAAAATCGGATAGTCGAAAAATTAACTTTTCGATGTCTTCGAAAAGTCAGATATTCGAAACAAATCCAGATTTGCCGAATATACCGTCGAAAGTTGTCTGCTTATCCATCTGGTGCTGCTCACCCGATCGTTTCGCCAAGAAATCTTCTGTCTCGATGGCGTTCCCCGGAATTGTCGGCCGAAATCCTACAATAACTTCACTGTTCTCGTTTCTTAGATGAACTGCCTTTTCGTCGACCACGTCTTTGCAGATACTGTAGTTTTTGAACAGTTTTCGTCGATTGCTGGTTGTTGACTTCACAACATTCGCTCATTATTCTACTGGCTTTGAATAGGTATTCTTATAAAAAGACCTCTATTTTCCTTCTCAGCAAGCGCTCAATGCATTGCTTTTGAGAAAGTGTTGCCTCATAGTGCATTTAAAGGCACAGTTCACGTTAAAAACGGTCACTGAGATTCACTTTTGGGTGAATCTCCGATCCGCAGGATAGTCTAAGGGGACGCTGTTGTGTCAAAAAACTGCCTAGATAGGACGTGATAATGGTCCCAAAACCGGCCTATAAGACGTAAACATACAAGGCGGACGAGTGTTGGATCCTTCAACTCGCCCACCCGCCTTGGGTGTGCACGTCGCACTAGGACACACATTTCGCAGGTCAATGGACCCAGTGTATGCATTTGCGCGCGCGTTTGAAGTGCTCTTTCAAATACCACTTCCATGCGACTCTTCTCGTCAAATTCTCATCCATTTCCTAGTTTCACTTCTTTCTTGAGTTACATATTTTTCTGAATAAGCTGATTCCCGCATTTTCTTCGTCAGTTTTGCCCTATTATGGTCCATCTTGCATTGTTCGTCTAATACAAGAAGTTCTAAAATTGTCATGAACTGTGCCTTTGAACACAGATTCGAGACGATCATATGTTGAAGTAATACTTCAGAGTCTTTCCCAGTCTAAAAAAACCGATCGTATTCGCCTAAGAATTTCTTACAAATAGTAAAGAGATCAAAACAAATACTTCAGAGGAAGTTCAGATTCACACGAAAAAAACTTACACGAGTAATAAAAAGGACACCGACATTGCACAGTGCTGCAATCAGCTCATTCGGCAAATACTCAGTACAGGAGCAGTCTGTATAGCATTGTCAAATGCGTTAATAAAAGTTCGTAGTGAAACGTGCCGAAGTTGTATCGTCTTGCCGGGCGATGTTTTGCACATATGGTGTAGTCGTATAATCTTCCTACATCTTGCCAATATTGATATTCGTACCAACAACATGGGGTCTCAATGCACGATCATGCGAACCCACCTGATTTTGCTTTTTGAAAAAGAGTGGATGTCGCGCACTGCTAAGGGCATTTTGATCGAAATGTTCTGTAGAGATTACGGTAATCGCCGCCAGCCCTTCTTCTACCATGGAAATTAGGGTTAAAGATCCCCTCCCCTAAGACACCACGCTAGGCAAAAAACTCGTCACATAAACTCGGAAACAAATGTCCTACTCATTCGACGCAGCGAGGCAACCTTCAAACGCTGGCCGCTAGTGAATGTTAGTTAGCTGCCTGCGAGCATAAAGTAAATCAATAGAACGTGCTGAGGAACTCCACGGCGGATGTGATGGTAGATGGGTGCATAGTGTACAGCGCCCGTAAACTCGTTCTACATCTCCTATATCACGGTTGCCCCGTTGATCATCGATTTCTTTCGCCAGTAACATCTTCATTTGTCTCGATTGCGAGCGGATAGCTCCAGTGGATGGCACTCGCTCGAGTAGCATAAGTAATCGGTCGCATTCCTATCTTTCGGAGCCTTCGTGAATAAGTCTGACCATCCCGCTGGCAGCCGTATTGCTGTCGTTTGACATCCCGAAGGATCCTGTGAGTAATCACTCTGTACAGCGCTCATCATGATATCGCATAACGTGTCCGGCTCACCTGATCATTAAATTCTTGGCGTTAGCAACAAAATTCCTGATCTTCTTCCGTCGACGGAGCTCGGAACTTTTTGGAGTACCCAGCATCGTCTTCTCCGGAGCGCGTTGAATGACGCTGACATCAAGCTCGTCCTTCTTTCGTAGAGTCCAAGCTGCCGAGGCGCCCGTCAAAGCAGGAAGGACCGCAGCGCCAAGCAAGTGAGCGCGGAGCCGGATGTCCTTTGTTTTCTTCACTACTCCCTAAATATTCTACACGCTCACGCGAGCCTTTAATAGCTATCTTGCGGCGCTTGGGTATTTGTCGCCGAAGCTTGACTGATTTGTGACCGTGCTCTCGAGATCTTCGACGATTCATCATATGGGCTAGAGTTAGAAGATTGTATGACCACATTGTGATGCTACACAATTACGAATGGCAATTTCTATAAATTACACTCGAGGATCAAATAAAAATTGTAGTGAGAAAGGATACCGTGACAAAGCTGCGTTTGGTGGGAGTAGTACGTGATGGTCCTTGAGGTGTAACCGAACTGATGAGAGAAGGCGAGTTTTGAGAAATAAAAATTGTGCACTAATCACACCACGTTGCGGGTCGTTGCTCTTCCATTCTCTCCAGATTCAGCAGGATTAGCTGAATTCGCAGAAACTGTAAGGGGATCCAAGATGCGATGCAGCTCAAGTAGCTACAAGGCTGAGTTGACTAGCCATAAGACGAAACGGCAAATGCAGCAAGCGACGCCGTGACGACGAGATGATGTTCTACGTCTTCAAGCAATGGGGTTTGTTTCCTGTCATGCTCAGAACTTTGCAGAGTGCGCTTCTCTTCAATAAAAGCGTTCATTATGTTTTATAATAGTTTGTATCCATATGTTAACGTTCGTCACATTTATTGAAAGGGTAATGTATCTACGTGTCATTTACATGACACTTTTATTTCCACCACTTTAACGCACACAAAAAGATTAGCTACAGAACATACACATGTAAAAAACTCAACCTGATGAAACAGTCAAAAGAATGTGAAAACATGGTATTCATGGATATCACACTTTATACATGCCACACGGAAATGAGTCATGAGTCTCAAGTCGGAGACTGTCGACTGAGGAGTCAGTCGAACAAACATGAACATGAGTCGAGATCAGTCAAAGAAGTCCTCTGATGTGGAGGGACGGGCCAAACGGAACAATGTGTGCTTATTCAGACTTTTCACTAATTCGCCAAGATGTCATGAAAAAGACATGAGGGCGAAGGCTGATGGCTGGCAGTAACGCAACTTCCGCCTTACAAACCTATCTTATCGAGCAGGCGAATTACCGAGCAGGCAGAACGGGTGCAGATGGAATTCGACAGCGCTCGTGGAAAAATCGCTCACCAGAACGAACACCCTCGAATCATTCTGGTTTTTGGACTGCAATATTAACATGATGAACACTTGTTCCATAGCTAAGCAGAACGAAGCAAGCCGCCTACGTAGTACTTGAGAACATCGAGGGAGCAGTGAGAAGACGAAGCGCGCCTTTTTCGATTCTGCCACATTCACGACCCCACCTTTCGAATCCTTCGTCTTTCGTTTCACTATGAGCAGGCAGGATGAGCATGCAGTCATTGAAGGCACTGTAGAAAGATTAGTGCTTGGGGTTCTTCAATTCAAATAGATGAGATTTTCTCGTTGTTACAACCAAAAAAGACAACTGAGGTATGCTTCAATAGCATCAAAGATCTGATGAATTTCAGGCAGTAGGTTTCCTTGTTACAGAACGCCGGATCCGGCCATTGAGAATCTGTTTTTATGCTTTTTTTCTTCTTTGAGTTCAGAAGCCTTGGCCATCCAGATGACATCGGATAAGGAAAGAAAGGTAGTAATGCGAAACTCGATAGACTCGATCCTGAAATGCACGGTGCGCGCGGTAGGATAGACTAGCCGAGTTGTTCTCCCTTGGTCCAGTAGTGGCCGTTCCTCTTCAGGCCGAATTGTAGCGCTGAAAGTCGACTTCTGCGCTACAATTTGCCGCGGTCATGCATTTTCAGATTTGCCTTTGGATTTCTTAGTTGCTTGAAGTATGTATCTGTGGTTACTGACCATCCCATTGCTCGCAGCTCTCTGTATTTGACCTCAAACGCATGGACAAATTCAGGGCCTTGCCTTTCTGGCGCTTACGAATGTGCAGAAGATAATTTGGCACTCTGAGCTCCTTCAATGAACTTAGTTCAACATTTTCCGAGCATAGTAAAAAAAGATGTTGTAATGCTTGCGATTTTGTTGAGCTTGCTCAACTAGATCTGCTACCGTCTGAAGTTCCCGTGATCCAGACTATATTTCCATCATATGGATATCCTTGATCAAACCACTCCTTAGATGAGACAGGTAATTGTCCGAATACAAGCTTCTCTTGCAATCCATCTTACGCATTGTTCTACAACATGTTCGATCTCAAGTCAGGTTGAGAATCATTGAGGGCGTGATGTAAGCTTTTGCATTGCTAGAAGCTCCTGAACAGCGACAGCCGTTTCTTCTACTTTTGTGATTTCTTGATCTTTTGCCTTTTGACTCTGACTCTGGACAGTCTGACTTTGTCAGGTCGATACACGTAAAATTCAATGGATATGGTGAGCACAACTACATAAAAAATGATTTTTGTCGATGTGTGATCCAACTCTCAGCAGTTTTCCACCATGAGAACACAGAGTTTCATGTTTTTTTTTGGTGAGAAGATTTCTTCGCGAGAGCAATGCTACTGTGAATGAGACAAATTTGTCGGTGTGTGATGTGTGGGACCTAGGTGAAATGTAGCAGTGGGCGGGTTCTCATACTTACAATAGGAGAGGTACTTCCATTATAAAAAATGCGATCCCACAATAGTTTGTATCTGTTACATCTGTAGCCTCACAGAAAACGATAGTAATTGTACTCCTGACTCGTGAAATCCCAGGTTCAACAAAATTTTTCGGATTCTGGGACTTCTTGTGTTGTCTCAGAAGGATCTATCCGCGCGCACATCAAGCCTATCATAAGAGGAGCTCCGCTTAACTTAAAGACACAGCTCACGAAAAATTTTGGGTAATCCAGATTACGATGAAAAGTGGAAGACAAGGTGGAAAATAGTGATGTAAAGGTGAAGTGAAACATGAAGGTGAAGAAACTGCGTGAATCGGTGTTTCGAAAGTGAAAGAAGGCTTCGAAAAACCGTTAAAAAGGGGACAGGACGAGAATGAGACCAGAAAAATGAAGAGTGGGGCGTTCGGACGAGCTGTACAAGCTGTGTCTCACTGCGTGCGTGTGGGTCCTGGTGCAAATGACAGACTATGACAAGCGAAAATTCATTCACTTATGAGCATAAGTAAACAAAAAACCCTAGTAACAGCTGAAGTAGCCCACCTTTTTCGGCTTCTAGAAGTGGGAAATTAAAAAGGGTTCGCGGCAGCCAAAAGAACAACAGAGAAAAAAAAGAATGGGAGAAAAACATCGCCTCATCACTCGGCGTTCAGCTGATTATATGTGGGTCCTAGAACGAATAGCAGCAATTTGTATTGTATCGTCACTCGTCTAACGTGAAACCGGTCGAGAGGTGTTGAAATCAATTACGGCAGCAACAGGGCTGAGTATTCTCTAAGGAAGAACTCAGTAGTCTTTTTTTATCATGAACTGTGCCTTTAAGCATGAATAGCACATGTTGGACTTTACTCGTTCTCTCAATTCTTTGCTGGCCTCTAGTATTTCGTCAAGTTAATGCATAAATTCATGAGGAAAGCACCGCTCTTGTGAGGTTCGCTCCGCCCCCGCGTGTGGATATCCTTCATATCATTTGCTGACCCATTCCCCAGCTCAGCTCATCTTTTTCCGCTCTCTCGGGCTTTGGGATCCGAACTAGAAAGTTTTGCTCACTTCTTGACAAGTCCCGCCACCGAAAGGGCCTGCTCTCTTCTCTGAGTTACCACGCTCTGTTAAGAGTCCTTTACATAAAAGCATGACTGTATAAGGCCAGAAGGCCAAAATAAGTTGAGGGGATAAAACACAACTTCAATGTGCTATGACAGGCGAATAGTAAAGACCAGAAATTATGCAAGGGTAATTACGGGTATCGGCCAATTCATTGCCTGAGAGTGCGGCTGAGACTATAGGAAGTGAGCTTTGTTTAATGAGTTGTTTGCATAATGATCCGGCATATTGACAAAGAAGCGATACCGGAGACTAGAACGAGTTGCACTTTTGTACAGCTCACAAAGGCTTCCTTTTGCAACTGGTTGCAAAAGTTGGAGGAAATCAGAGCACTTTTGTTCGACTTGACCATTTAGAATTTTGCTGACCTCGACAATACCAGCAATTTTTCTCCTGAGTGAGTGCGTTTTCAATTCTAACAACCGATTGCAGGATGAGAAGTCAGGCAGTGGCAGGCAAGAAAGACTACAAAGGAAATCACTTGTGCGTGAAGCTATTTCGAAGTGCCTGTAGCGCTTTACATCTTTTATTTATTTTGTGACTTCCAGATAGAGAGTTTTTAAATATACATAGTAAGGATGTTAGGATGGAAGAAAACATCTACTTACCTCTCCTCTTTTTCCTCCGTTTGATTAGAGCTCGGCTGCGAAAAAGTCATTACATTGCTCAAACTGTACTGCTTACCTCCACTACCTGGTGATTTCAAAAGGGTCGTCACAGCTTCGATTCACTCACTGGGACTACGGAGAGTATAAGCGTACCGCTGTGATAACCTCAGATTTCTAGCCGAGGACAATGTAAAGGGAAACAACTGGAACCAAAGGGCTTAGCAAAAGATTAGGTTCAATCTAAAAAAAGGGAGTGACTGAAACCGGCAGGAGCCAGCCGTAGAATAACTTTAAAAAGAAGCGACTTTGGAATTGGAAAATCTTGACCTCAGATGCGGCAGAAAGTTGATGTGAAGTAAAATTCCGCATAACGCTGCTTCGTGAAGGACTCTTGTGGAACAAAATAAGATGAAAGCGCAAGGTGTGGTCTTACCTGAGGCCTGTCAAGCCGATTCGTAATGCAGTTGGCAGTGTAAACGGAAAGAATCACTATTGCTACCATACCGCAGGCTAATCCCATTGCCCAATGCGGAATTGACGTGTTCATCTAAATACGAAATGAAACCGATCTCCAGGCTTCTATTCGTAGAAATCCTCACATCAGTCCATTCAGCCTCGATCAAACGATTTGCGTGTCGGATGGCGGCTTGAAGGGCGACTAAAACTGGCTCCCGTGACGATACTGACGTCGGATGGCTGTATCGTTGGAGACGTTCCAGAGCATTTCTGGAAAATTTCAAATTTTGTTGATCAAACCATGCATTAGCAAGCTGTGATAAAGTTTAACGATAACGGAAAAACAGAAAACATATCAACGAGGGGAAGAGATAAAGGGAGAGTACGCTCGAGAAAATCAGCAAATAGAATAAAATACATACGAATCCTTTTTCACTGCGCTCACCCGTCTATCGGCGTGTCATAATGAAGACCGTCAGATCATGCCCCTGCAGTTTTCCTTCCAAAGGTTATGCTAAAGGAAAGGCGGGCTGCATATAGGAAAAGTGTGTTCCGTGAACTGAAGTTGATCGGTCGAAGAGCTATGCTTTCAGGCCGAAGTTTTATAGAGCCTAGTTCTCGACGCTGCCTCTGCAACTCGTCTCTCAGTTGACAGGACAGTATTGCAGACGGTACTTGGTATCCACTATCATGTGAACCTGGATGTCAATCAACGCTTCGGAATTCCACTGATTTCAGGCAAAAAATAAAATTGTTACTGTAGATTTTGTAGTATACAGAACAAAACAGAGGGTCACGGATTTCCAATGGGTTCTTTTGAAACTCTCTACTTTGACTAACGGTAATGATTAATACCCCCAGTCTCGTTCTCTAACAATACTTAAATTACCCCTAGTTAGTGTTTCCCGAGATGCCCTGGAAAGAAGCATACCTCCGACATTTGTTCCACCGTAACCTCGTATGGTACCTTGCCGGCACAGACGCAGCTTTGAGATACTTCAAAACTGACTGTAGCCAGCGAAGCGTTTAAGCACGGACTGGGCGAGTAAGAAAACTAATTTGGCTTTTACTTTTACGATTCTCCCCACATCCTTTTCAGAATCGTCTGCAAATACGAATGCATTATCGTGCAGATTTTCGGTCACGGACTGATCATTTATAACACCTATTCCCATTCTTTATAATCACCATTCGTTCAAGCCCATTGCTTATAAAACTTTGGAGCAAGTCACTGAAATAGAGTGCACATGGGCACAAGATAGAAGTCTGCTCGTCCACTGATAGTTTCCCTTTTCTATGAAGATGTCTTTTAATGCGACTAGAAAGAACTTACGAGTAGACTGGAACTATGAAAGGCTTCCGAATACGGTCCGGATTCCAGGAACGAATATAGACGATCATCAAATCAGCAGTGCAGTGAGTTGACCAATGTCGACTGAGTAACTGCGCAAATAGGTAAGCCGCAGCTGGAAGTGAAGTAGGGGGAGCGAAGTCCAATGACGAGTCGCATGAGATTATGCTGAAATTGGAACCTTCCTGTCGTGAAAAATCACGAAACTCAGTATGCACTTCAATGAACATTTCGGAAAGCATGAACATACATGAATGTCTGGCATTTTTTCCCGAAAAGAAACTGACTACTAAGTTCTACCCAAGATCTTGGCTTACAATATAGCATTACAGTTGCGATTTCGAATCGCTTTGAGAGTGTTTCAGCTAGTGATCGATAGCCCAGAATCAAAGGCTACTGCGCTTTATCTTGCAGTGTGTAAGTGCTAAATTCATATCCGTTGCTTGACCTGAGAATGGCGTACGCTGATGGAGAATGGCAGTGATGTACGCACTCGTCGCATTCCTGCCCCAACTATACATAACATTTTACACAAGCAATTCTGCAACGAAAACCGCTCTACATGAGACAGAAAGTTCAATGAGGACTACAAGGTCTCATGCTAATTATTGTCACACTGTCCTTACAGAATATCTGTTAAAGTCCCTTGGCTTCAGCGAATTTCTTCGAGACATCCTAATCGAGACTTCAAATCATCGACTCTGTGCGCTTCAAAGTAAAATGCTTTACTATGCTATTACCAGATATGTTGTCACCTTCTCATCAAATGTCCATAAAAACGCAGTGCAAGGGGCAGGACGGGACACTGACGCTAGGTGGCAAGACAAGACTCCGCCCAAAATGGGTGAGCGTGTCCGAAGAAGTGTAATTTGAACCTAGAGCGTTTAAATTTTGTAGGAGTAGAGGAGGCGGGGATCTAGAGCCATCAAATTTGGTAGGAGTAGAGGAGGAGGGGTGGGCATGGGCCCACTGACGATGGAAGAACCTCAGAGAGCAAGATCCACTTACCAAGTAAATTCTGATGCTTTTTATTGATAGGATCTAAATTTGACTCTCTGATATGTTCAATCGACAATAACGGTTAGTGCAGTAACGGGGACCGATTAAGGGTACTTAATTATAGGGAGACGAAACTTAGGTCCATTTCTTGCTATTAGATTACGACCGCTACCCAGCAAAGTTCGTCATTCAATGATGGATCAGGGTTTCGCTTTGCTCCGACACCTTTCTTGGCAGTATCAATCTGACCGCAAATGATCTTGGCTTCTCAAGTAATGATCTATCCGTAGAGAAAGGAAGCTTCATTGATGAAGACATTCGATAATAGTGTTAATATGACTCGACAACATTAGTAGGTACCATTCAAGACTTTGATCGTCTACTAATATAGAATGAATATAGATTCCTCTATAACCATCACAACATGCATGTTATCAAAAATGACTTAGAACTTTTTGTTATATAGGATTGTTCACAATGATTTGGTTATTTGTGATGTTTCTTGTATCACTATATTCTATATCAAAAGAGTGATACAGTGAAGTACGGTTCATTTAATCAGCGCATTCGTCTCCTGCCTTCCGGTCCTGTCGTCAGTGCAATAAATATAAGAAGTCCCGCGTGGCAGCAGCACTGCAAGATCTGGACACATTACAATGGGTCATTGACTACAAAGATAAATAGCAACTTGTAGAGAGCTATGAGCATCGGCACATTTTAATCACCACTAGCATGCCGTGTTGGTTCTCCGTCAACTTCCGCGTTCCGGAAAGTGTTTTGCCCATTATTACAACTCCGACACAAGAAGGAATAAAGCCCGCAGCTTGCAACTCGACTGGTTGTGCTTGAACGAGACCGTTCCTACCTCGTAACCTCCAAATGTTAACCATAGCACTTGGCCTTGTGATCTGCATCTCCCCACTTAGGATGACATGCGAGCGCTACCACAGGAGCCATGGACAAATGGCGTTGAAGAATATCAGCTAATCAACCTGCCCCCAACTCCTCTCCACCTTCAATGGGGTCCCAATGCAAGCCTCTCTCTTCACTATCTCGGGTTCTTCGTCTTTCAGCGTGACTTGTCACAATGAGACGATCAGTATCAAAGGAGCGAAAAAAAAAGTTGAGAAGAAGATTGGTTTCCCTAGCGGATCCTTTCAAAGACTATGATGTAGTGAGGAAAAGAAATAAGTGTCAAGTCCAAAGACTCGATCTATCCCTTTTGAGTATGCGCCTCTGCGCCTTCGACTTCCGAAAGGAATCGTAGGGGCTTCTGAGTACGTATTTGACCTTTGCAGTTACCTGCGATGATAGATGATTCACAAGTCAACGCTTTTATCTATTCTCAAAACTAAGTCGAAGTAGTAAAAATTGTATTACGGAAAGCAATAAAAGATGAATTACAGTTATGAAGGGTACAAGCAAGACCCTTAGGCCACCGGGCTCAAGAAAGAGGGAAGCACATCGTCATGTAGCTTCGATAGGAAGGGAATGTAAGTTTTCCTTCAATGTTCATAACATTTTTAACAGAGAATAACAGAATGAGCTACAATACAATCTGTTTGTTGGAAAAGGGAACCTTCAGCGTTTAGGATTTCTGTGATGCTTATATACAATTATTATCCAAAGTTGTATGGTACAGAGGTGTGTGCATTAAAGTTTTGCAGATGATTATAAACGTTCATTCAAGGCTCTTCAAAGTGCGCCTTTTCACATAAATAATGTGACAGACTTGAGAAGTGATTGTGATTTAAACTCTCTCTTCTCTCTCGGAATGGCGGGACCAGTAATTCTTTGGCACAGCTTTTCGTTTCTTATGGGATTGCGACTCGTCAAAAAGTGTGTGGACTTGAAGGAAAGGTGAACACCTTTTATCTATCCTATTTTATATTTATGCCTTCTCCCCGCGCTTTAACCTACTTTTTAGGAAGTTTTGTAAGTTTCGGCGCACCATTGAGAAAGGTTTTCTCAATGTTGTCGCGAAATGCTATTCGATTGCATCACTAACCGTGTAGCAACTGCTATAATAATTACAATAATTTGTTCCGTTCATAGAGACGAAACATTAACTGCACTAACGCTCATTCGTCGAGATACTGATCGATCAACAGGTGGAGATGATCTACGCGCACTTTTGCCATTGTCAATGTGCAACGGTCAATAATTACGCATGGTCTTAACACTGACTTTGGACCTGGCCGAGGGATATACTTAAATAGCGAGGGGGCCCCTCAGTCGAGGATCCTACCCATGACGGCTCGTCAATCCACCAATACGCTACTGGTCGTCTCCGCAACACTCAATACCTGTTTTCATTTACCACGTGCAATATCCGGCTCGATTAAATTTAATAATCCATACACGAGGAGAATAATCAAATGTTAGTGTTCGCTTCTTCTAATAAGATTTAGACTGAGCCGTGCATCCCAGCACTCTCCATGCGAGATTTTTGGGCGAGCTACTACTCCACTTAATTACCACAATCCAGTCACCCATCGGTCATTTACGAACTCGGTCAACTTTTTTTTCACAGGATAGCAAGCCGGCTGCCTTGGAATCCATGCAACAGCAGCTTTCGTCTCTTTTCGCACACTCCAATAACTCTTTAAACATCTGTGTTCCTCTTCGATATAGCTTCAATATCTCAATATCTTGGGACAGTAATTGTGAAGAGTGAGAGAACTCAACCTTCGCAGCTGCAGGTGCTATAGAAGACTCTATTTTTTAACAAAGATGTCCACCCTGCTTAGCACCACATTTTTTAAACAAAGATGTCCACTCTGCCTAGCACCAAGGAACGTCACTTGACGTCTCGTGTCAGTGAAGTCGAGCTCATTCTCAACAGCCTAAAGTAGGACAGACTCGAGGATACTTATAGAGTCAATACGCCAATACTAGTGTTCATTCTCAGCATGTTGTGGATATGATCAAGTTCAACTATCCGCTGAATAGCCTCAAAGCCAAAGAATCATCAAGAACATTCCACGCCACAGGAGGCAATTCCAATAGGGCAACACGATTTCTTCACGATAAGTAAAATAATAGGGAATTGTTGAATAACGCCTAAATAGGAAAATTGGATCACTGCTCTCTCAGTTGACGGTCCAGTAAGGACCAACGTCACCTCCTAGAACAATACGGCACCATATCTCAGATGGAGGAAAAGGAGGAAGAGGTCAGTGATGCGCAGCTCATTAAAAAAGTTTTGGACAAATTCCTTGATTCACTCAAGCGTAAAGTGATGATAAAGAAACAGAGAGTTGCAATGTTGACTCCCTACACAACTTGCCTGCTCTTTAACACCTGGATGAAGTGGTAAGTACAGAGAATAGATTTTGACGTACACAGAAACAAAACCTAAGCAAGCAATCAAGACCGATAACCTCTCTAACAAGAATAGACTTCAAGCGTTCATAAATTGGAAGGCTACATACTTACTCATACCTGCACTCAGTATTCCACTGCTCAAGGAGAACTACCTTTTGAGGGACCGTACCCTGTGCATGATATGTGCGTCCCTGAATCGCAATACTACGCAATACTGTGAAGAACGAATGTGTTTCAGTTAGGGGGAGCGCATCATACCTCTACCGCCCCTCTTCAACTGCCAAAGCTCAAAAATTCTAAATACAACCCATACACCAATAACAACAGAAGAGTAAAGGTGGCGACATTACCGGCAGCAAAGCATGGGAGCTCGCTCTCATCTCATCACTACTACAGCAACCAGCGAACTCGATCACTCTGGCAATGCAACGGTGGGTGGAACTTCTTCAACACCAAGCTGCCGCCACCAAGTGGACGCACATGCGTTCTTATCTGTCAATAGAAGAGCTCACCACTGTCGACACCGGAACAAAGGCTCTACTGAAGTGTTTTGCGAGTCTGAACTATCCTATGGAAAGCGGCTGGGCCAACCGACTGCACTGCCACTACAGGGTGTCAAAGAGATTCAACTAGCAACTTTCGGTTCTCAGAAATTGAAGGAAAGCCTATGCAGTACATATTGACTCTTGAGATGCAGAGGGAAACTCTTGCAACATAGAGCTCCTTACACACAAAGTTCTGGCACATTCACTCGTCAAGATGGAGGAACGATCAGCAACAAGTAGAGGTGATCCACGAGCACTTCTCCTGTGGTAAATGTTAGTTGTAAATTCAATCGTTGTGCATGGTATGGACCCGGTCGAGGGGTATAAATAGCAAGGAGGCTCCTCAGTCGGGGCTCCTAGCCATAATAGCTCCATTACGCCACTGGTCCTCTCCGACAATACTCAATACCTGGTTTCAATTACCACGCGCAATATCCGACGGCACAATAGTCAATACAGAAGAAGAAGAAAGGACCTATTGTTTTTCTAATAAAGAAAAACTAAGTCGTGCTCTATAGCGCTTGAAACATTCACTACACACTAATACCACAAACCAATTCAGAGATCGCAAGATTCCCAATTTTTCACAACATTGGCACAACATTGAGGTCCTTATCGAGTGCAGATTTCTTCCACATAGCGTTTCCTTCCGGGATGCAAGTGTACGAATTGCGCTTATAGCCAGATCTGGACTAGTTTCAGTACCTTGCATCCCAACTCCGCTGTATCATCGTTAGTTAGAACATAGTGTAGCTGCAGTGCAGAATTGTTTATGAATAGTACCAGATTTTTTTTCTCAAATGAATCGAAAACTCGCGAATCCTCAATTGTCCACTGAATGGGAGAGATGCGCCATTTCTCTTACTTTATTTGACCTCTTCTCTTAAAATGTGCCCTGTAATCGCGATTCCTTTGCATGAAGGAGCCCCCTCTTCTGCTCCAGTAAACCGGGTCCGGGAACTTCTCCCCTAACACGGCGTCGCACACGCCGCACCCGCCGCCAACCGCAGAATTGCGATGGAAGTTGGAGCGCGCAAATTGTGAGGTAGGGAGCCCTTTTATTATTTGAATTGGCTGACCGCTTCCTTCAGTTTCAATGCAGTCTTGATCGCCGCTTACATAGGAGGAGTCATCTTAATTAATCAAGTCTAATAAACATGAAAACTAAAAAGAAACAGAAGAAAAAACGATAAAATCCAATGAAGAAGCAAGCCAGTCAAAGAAAAATATCGCGTCCTATCGATTGGCGGGAGGCGGGTTGAGTACGGTAATTGCAGTGACATTTGCCGCATGCCGCAAGGGAGAATGCCGCGATAGGGGAGAAGTTCCGTTACCCCAATAAACCTACCCTCTTCCACGTGCAAGAAGCACTGTTTTGTGCGCACGAGATTTGCATGAGATGATGAGGTGACGATGTCAGCCATTTACACTTCATTTACCTGCTTATGCTGGCGGCTGGTACGATGACGATGCCTAGCTTCTTTCGACCTCGTCCGCACGTCGACGAGCAGAAACAAGACGTCATGTTCAGCAGATGCACAGTGTGGTCCAACATCTCTATTTCGGTTCGAGACAAAACCCCGGCCGGGTCGCAGATGTACGTTGTCTAAACAAACAAAAATACGAGTACGCCGTGATTGGGACGACTTCTGGTGCTTTTTAGGGTTGTTCGAAAAGGTATCCTTCTAAATGCATGCTACAAGTCTAGCCCCCTCCCGATTTTCAAAAGATAGCGAAGCAATTTTCGGAAGAGGGATTCATGGTAGGGTGTCGAATTTAAATTGCCTTTCACCTTCTATTTCGTTTTTACCAAATTTTTGTTCCAAATAATCGTGTAGAAGCAACATAGTTGCGGAAGTTAGCTTATTTGTAACGTGCAAAAGGAAAGTCATGCAAAATATAGATGAATCGCTGAAGTGAGCCCTGTCGCGGACGGAAGAATCATTTTAGTTGTTCTGTTTTAGTTATCTACACAAACCTTCTCGATGCTCTATCAAAACTCAAAAACTCTGTGGGAAGTGTCTCTAAATAGACCTTATAAGTGTTGTTGTGTATGCTATTGCAAGTAGGAAGACAAGTAAAGACCAGACCAACATATCTGTAGCGTCCATAGCACTATGTACAGTCATCCATCAAATAAAAACGGCCAGAAGAATGCGTGAGCCTCAAAGGTCACAAGAAATTATAGCCTTCCAAAAGATGGCTATCAGGCGCCACTACCACATCGACATCATGAGGATCCTTGGGAGCGCATGTTCATGTTAAGCGTTCGAAACATGAATATGATAAATGCTTCGGTCTAAGGGTAATACCTATCCTCAAGCAGTGGGTTTCTACGTGAGCAACTACATGTTTGAAGCTCATTTTAAAAAAGTTTTAAAGCGCTTGGTGCCAAGGGCAAGTTCACGAGTACGATGCACCAGAAGATGTGAGCCGTGGAACAAAAGCGAGAAAGTCCACAAAACCATCAGACAAGGTGAAAAGGCTTATTGAACCAAAAAAAGTTAAGCCTCACCTTGTGGTAGTCGAGCTGACAGAAAATGTCGAACTCCTTCGTATAGGGGACAGGGAATGTGCACGGCCCTGATACAGTATCTGGATGGTAGACTGAATCACGACGAATGGGAGTATGACGGTAAAGGGCAGTCAAACTGGAACAAAAAGTTTCCAGAATAGTCCACCTAGTATTTTATAACAAGGCTCTCAATGCATTTACGTAAAAACCAAGAGATAGCACATAACTGAATAAAAGTCCTGCAAAAAATTGGAAGTTAATCAAATCTTCTTTAGAAAGGTTACTGTTAGGTTGGTGCTTTGAATATGCTTAAGCAGATCATTAATGTACAAAGATCACTGATGAGCAAAGTAAAATCGTCCCAATAATTTTAACAGACATGCTTAGAAATACGGCTCCAGCCAGGAAAAAATACAATCCGATCGGGGCTAAATCAACAAACACCAACCTGGCTACTCTGTTCAGGACTGCCATAAATAGCAGTGCAATCAACATGCCGTCTTCAATCCATCTGAAATACGAAGTCTTGAAAAAAAAGAAACAGGAACCAGGACAGGGAGTTTCGCCGAGTGTTTGTTTAACTGAATTCTATTCAACTGCCTACGTTGAGAAAGAGTCCTTTTGGGAGAAATGTGACATCAAGGAAGACATGTTCAGTGTATGAGGAAAAAACAACTTATGGTCTCAACGACCAACCTTTGCAATATTCAGTAAATGCTGAGCATCTGTTACTTCAGATGTCGGAAAGTTAAGAAGTACTACATTTAATTGTAAATGCTTTATTCTCAACATCCCTCACTAGGCTGATTGATAACCGGTTCAGTAAAAACTGTCCAATTTTCAACTATCTAACATCGCGTGTCTCATGTGAAGCATGTGAAGCAGCGAATGAGGAAATATCGTGACGGGTTCAGCGACGCCCCTCGAGGTTTTCCACCCTCAGCGAGATTCATATCATTCAAAACGACTCAAAACGTTCTACATGGTTCATGGGGAGTCATAGCTCGAAAAAAGTTCTACAGTCATTTGAACGGTAGTCATGAAAGACAATTGCCCATTAGTGAGCTCACAACTAGGTTTCGAAGAATCTTCACACCAAGAACGTCTACTAGCCATCTTTTACTTGTCTTTATCGACGAGGCTACTTCGAGAAACGCAAAAGCGTTTTAAAATTCAAAAATTTCGAGTCCTCGGAATTACGAAGGCAATAAAGAAGATCTTCATCGCTCAGAGATGATTGCCTTTTCAAAATGGATTGTAGCTGCGTCAGTCATGAGAGGTATCATAAATTTAACCCGAAGAAAGGCGAGATGTGGAAGGAGGAGAATTATAAATGAACAGATGTCCCTTAAAAATAGCTAGCATCATCACACAAAGTTAAGATGATAACCTAATTGCTGGGACCATAAGGAAAAAGGTAGATGGTTCCCTTTTGGGAGCGTTCCCTAATATGGAACATCATTATGATTCTAGCAATCTTAAAGCAGAGTTTGACAAAGCGCTATGGAAAATGGGGAGGGTACTCCCACCGCTTACGCCGTCGCATGCTTTTTGACAAGCTATGGGTGATTATATAGAATGTTCTCTGGATCGATCCACCATTCCTTTTATGGTTAACGAGCCGTGCAGCAGCAACAGTGGATTGGCTGCCTTCTTCGCAGAGGCGCTTCCGCCCATCTACACAGAGAATCGAAGAGAAGTAGTTTCGAAGCAGAAGCAACCGAACAACATTATTTTCAGATACTTTTTACGGACGGATTACTTCGAGTGCAGCTAAGTACGACAGCTAATCCCTAGTGAAAGTCATCAAACTGGAGCCTTGCATGTTGCAGTGTATGTCACGTAGTGACTTAATGGCTTAGTATTATGGGTGAGCATCATAAAAACGATTTCTTGGTTGGCAAGGCCGTTTTAACCGAGTGAGTCCCCTTTCTCAAGTACGAGGAAAGGTCATGGCTCGTCTGTTGCAAATGTGAACTGCGAGCAAAGCACTCCGCAGGTATTCCGGTCAAATACGTTAAATATTCTTAATTTACCTTGAAGACACAGTATACTAGAAATGCTTTCTGAAAATTTCAATCAAGGCTGAGTAGAGCCGAAAAATAGGCGAAACAGGGCGCCAATAAGGGCCTAGTTACCGGCTACGGCGACGTCTGACCCAAAAACGTACGTGTTTCAGCGGCGTTGTAGAAGCCGCCACGTTTACGATAAAGTGCATATACTGAAAATTTAAATAAGTAGACGTAAGCCATGGCCATAGCAGAGGGCAAGTTTGGCAATCTTGACTTGTTGTAGTCAACTCTGCATGCAACTGCAAACGATTGAAATCTCGTTTGGGTATCCCTTACAAACCTTTTCTCTTATCAGACCAACTGTTGCCCTTCTCAACATCTCCCGATTCGCCTGAACTGTACGAAGATGATTCATTCTCAAGTTGTGAACCGAGCTAGTTGGCGCTCCAACCTTGCAAAAATGTACCTTGTTTGAGCTTTCTTGTTTGTTTGAGCTTTCTCAGGTGGCATGTTGACCTCTCAGTAATGCAGCGCTCCGACTTGGTCCTGCAGTTTATTTTGGGTACAATTCCGTGAACTCAACAGATTGCGTAAAAAAACTGTGCACTATTCAAGTAATTAATACTTTTCTCATCTGTTCAGGATTATTTTTGTCACCAAGTCCTCATTTTCTCGTATTTACCAAACAAGGTTGAAGGGATTATTTTATTTACCGTACGCCGGATGTTTTGAATGGAATTGCAGTTTAAATTTCCCACTTTTACAGCAAAATGATCATTCTCAAACTCAGCTAATAGGCAGAATATTTTGCAGTCATTTGCCTGGTGGTTCGTTCTACGCATAAGATGAAGAATTTCTTTACTCAGACTCACATAAGTCGATTTTTCGCCACAGTGTGATGGTCGACCAGCAGAAAGGACAATAAGCAATATGAAATCTCTTCAAGGCGATTCAAGGTCGGATTCGGAGATTTGTGAAATTTGGCACTTTTGGAGAAGTTGTTCACCACCGTGTGTATCCTGAGTGACCCACAAAGTTTTGCCATACAGAGCCAGACCGTCGAAAAAATCTCACGGCCCATTTTGACTTGATGTTTTGTTAACTGCTGTTATTTCGACGCACTAAGCGATGCGGAAGTCTCACAAGATTTATGGACAAAACTTCAGTTTCGGATGGGACTCGAACGCGTACTTGTGCTTTTCGGGCACGGCAACCTACCATTTACACTACTGAAACCTCGCTTGCCCTCGCGTACTTAATGGCACATATGCCATGCTTATCAGCACTGACACTTACGTGGTGATCGCGTACTTCAGCAAAATAACAGCATTGAACAAAACATCAAGTCAAAACGAGTTATAACTAGTAAAGCTTACAGCTTAAAGGGTTAGTGCTGATTCTGGCCGGCTGGAACACGTTGTACGTGTGAGTGCTGAAAAGCTATGGCATATAAGCCATTAAGAAGGCTAGGGCAAGCGGGGTCACGATAGTGTAAGGGATAGAGCACGGTGCCCTGAAAGCACAAGCACGGTTCGAGTCCCGCCCGAGACTAAAGTTCTGTCCATAAATCGCCAACCTTGTGAGACTGTCACGACTCATGCCCTTCTCGATAATGCCTTAGTATGAAAGGAGTTGGTGTGTTGCCCCCGGTCACTGCACCATCGCCTCTGAAGTGAAACCCTTGCTATCCTTCAAAAACCTTCATCGGTTTGACACTAACATTTCAGCATTGCTTTCAGTTACTATTTTCGGAGGCTACTATTACAGTATTACAGTTTATTGTCATTTGTCATCCTGTGCCCTAGTGCAAATCCCTTTCCATGACTCTTATGTACATAGAGCCCGAAATGGCACAGGAACAACAGCTAAGATATTGAAATGGCACCGCGACACCCATGCCCTATAAGATGGAGCTATTCCACGTCAAATCAAAAGTTCCATATACATATTCCACAGCCAGCCATCGGAAGGTAAAAAGTACATTTGACAACTCAATTTGGTGTATACGGCAGTAAACAAGTCGAGTCATTTCCATTGTACCGACACAACTTCAATATGAATACACACGGAACGCTCGTTACTAAGAGGTCATTCACAATCGAAGAAAAATGACGGAAAAATGCGAAAGCTGACTTAAAAGCCAACACAGTCCATACGGACGATTGCGAATGGTTAGCGTGCATTGGGAAGGTTTGAGAGGAATCTCAGTGAGATTTCAAGCAGGACATGCATAACCTTCAAAATTAACTTTTCTTAATTACTAGGTTTGCGTTTGGAGAGCTGAATTTTTACGGCGAATTCCCGAACCATTCGCTGGCTGTCGTTTTTCAGGACTACATAGCACGTACGGAGAGTGTCCAAACAAGTATTCTGCTTTGGTATAGCAAATTCAAGCTCTCTAGAGATAATTTTTGATAAGTCGAGTTTTGTTACTCATGGGTGCAGGAATGGGAGTAGGAAGGCAAAGGGGGAAATAAAAAGCGAAGGTAAAATAGAATAGTTAGAAGAAAGGGCATGAATGAAGGAAAGAAGTGGAAACAAAACAGACTTGGGCAGCTGAAAAATCGGTGGTGGATAATGAGACGAAAAGTAAGAAAGGAGCAGAAGGAACTGAGAAAATGCGAGAGAGGAGTTTGAGGTGGTGAATAAAAGGACTTTTAGGACACTTGATTAAATAGCAAATTGCATTTCAACATAATGCCCAAGCGCATACGGAGCAGTACAAGTAGTCTTGCTCAGAACGGAATGAGTTTCAGTCTCATTAAAGCGAAGAAAGAGACCAAAACCAATGTTTCTCGAAATTTACAGATAAAAGTTATATTTTGAGGCGGTTTCGAGCAACGGCTAGGTTCTATAATTTTGACCCAAACTCTACTAATGAATTCAACTCTGACCCCTAACACTAATTCAACCCCAAAGTTGCTGGCAAGTTACTGGTGCCAGAATTTCCAGTTCCCTCATTCCCAGAGGCTAAAGAAAGGGACTGCGCAAATTGGATTCCGATTTGTATTCTGTGCAACACCTTGCGGGAAGCCCCATTATCTCATCCCAACTGCTCCCTCCCTCGTCTGCGTGAATATTGAGCCCCTGCGTTCGTTGCTGATGGGCATGGATCAGATTGGATTTCAAAGGCAATTTATATCAATGTGGGTTTTATTGTAAAACGTCGTCTTGTGCCGTGCAACAGAATGGCCCTGTAAAACCGCTGCTCCCGGTTCTTTCTCAAGAGAACCTTCGCTCATGTCTAATATTCATAATGATCGAGTAACTGAGTGGCATGGAAGCCACAAGAGTAGCTCATAGGTTTCTGCTCAGAAGTATTCTGTTTCATTGAGGTAGGCTGAGCAGGGGAATCAAATCGGGTATATCACTGGCCAGTTTTCTGTCTGCTGAAGTGCTGGCCCGCATCGGCGTTTGACTCTCTAACGGCACTTCTGCGCTTGCAGTTAGATTCAAGAGCGTTTCCTTGACAAGTCCCGGGAGTATCGTTAAGATCAAATGGCTGACTAGATGTTCGCTTTGTTATTCTTCTCAGTAAAGTAAGTTCCTAGTATATTTTGAGCAGTATGACGAAGCAGTAAAACACACTTTTTTCAGGGGGCCCCACGCCACTGCTCCTTATCAATGGATTGAGCTGAGTGTTGTTCAGCAGATTCTCACTTTCTGAGTATTAAATCAGTTTCAGAAGTCCCAATAAGGACTAGGCTGTCTACCGATATTCAGCAATGCCGTTTGACACCTTTCGTCGTATATCTGAGTCCTAACCACTTCTCTTCAAAACCTCGTGAGGACCTTTGTATGATTTTTTACAGAAGGAATGAAATGCATAGTTTCATAGCTCAAACGATGGGAATCGCATTTCTTTCTCATAGGCGTGAATGAGGGCATTTTGACCTTACTGTCGCAATTGTTGCGAATCAGGTCATATTCTCCATTTGGCTCGTGTTCAGTCCAATATAGTATCAGTCTGACTGGAAATTCTTCCTCAAAGGAATTCGACCCTCTATGTATTGACATCCCACTTTCCGCTTGAAAGGGCGGCCGGCGACCAAGTCCACGCGCTCAGTCGGCGCTTACCCAAACGGATTACTTCGCCATCGAGACCTCGTACCTTGCAAAAAAGGATTAGTGATGAACCTTCTGAAAGGTTTCGAAT
Organism: Haemonchus placei; assembly: GCA_900617895.1. Taxonomy (NCBI): domain Eukaryota; kingdom Metazoa; phylum Nematoda; class Chromadorea; order Rhabditida; family Trichostrongylidae; genus Haemonchus; species Haemonchus placei. The sequence continues at coordinate 33,864 of UZAF01017432.1, forward strand.
CAAATTTTGCCATTTATTGCTTTTCTGCAATGCCATAGAAGTGATATTCGCTCTGTGTTCATTAGTTACTTCCGCTTAAAAACAGCGCGCTACCAGGATCAGAGGTTGAAAAAATTCATGAGGAGTTTCTAGTAGAATCGAGTTTCTGCCCTTTCCTCGAATAAGTGAGAATGGTAGGGAGAACCTCCGTCGTTGTAAAACTGTGCGGTTCCATTTTTGACGTAAGATAATAATTTCCTAGATTTTCTAGTAGTTACCAAGTTATAAAAGTTGTTCTTAAATCAAGTTATAAAAATCGTTTTTGAGGAATTCTCTCAAGAAATCGTTAAAACATCCTATTGTTGTCAAATGCGAATATCTCCCTAATGATGAATGAAGAAAATGAAGCAAACGAAGTTCAGCAAGTGATCAGTCGCACTCTAAGGAATTCTCGAAAGTAAACATTGCGATCGACATATGCACATGGTGTTCTTTGAAATAAAGGGAGAGTATGGCCAGTGGAAACAAGTGGAAAGGTCAATGTAGCAGGGTGGTAGAAGAAAAAGAAGGCCCGGGAAACATAGGGCTTGTCTAGCCGTGGCTGTACCACAACATGCGTTTCCAAAGCAAAGGCTCCGGCACAACGTTTAAAGCAAACGCGACGATGATCTCACCATGTGGGCATCAATAAATGATTATCCATAAGAAAATAGATGAATAAACATATATTTCTCTTATTTATGAAGCAGTAATTTATTGTGTCGGTTTGTAGGTTTGTGTGTTTGTTGGTTTGTATGTCTGTCCGTCTGCAAATTTTCATGATAATGATAATATTAGTGATGTGGAAAACCCAGCTCTATCATGCATTTCCTTCTAATATTTGAAGCAGTAACTTGGTGGGTAGTTCAATGGGGTAGAGTGAGTACTGTGCAGTGGAATGAGAAATGTGGATTGAAGTGGGTACTTCAAAACTGTGATTTCGGTCAGTACTGAGCATCCTGCTTCGTAGGTCTATACAAAAATCGGAGGTGATATTGTAGTCAAGAAACCTCCGCTCTATTTAAACACTGTGGACCGCAGACAAGGAGATTGTGCTCAGCGACGTTTCCTAGCCAAGGACATAAAGGTGACCCACAGAAGTGTGACGCAGAAAACTAGCATCAAAATTACCCAGATCAAAGCAAATAGGAAACATTTACTCCCATACAATCATCACAAAATTGTAAACAATATATCACATTTCGCATGCAGAATGACCATCTTTCGCTTTAATGCTAGCATCCAACCTCTTTCGGAAGTTTTCAAGAATGCGCGCAATCACTTTCATCCCACGCCTCTACGAGAGAACTTTTTTCAGAGGGTGTTTGAAAGCGCAGGCTTTTTGCTCCAGAATCACAATACTGCAGAATCTAAAGAATTGAGATCGGGGAATTTGCAGGTCAAACCTGCATCGCCCCAACTCCAGGAAGCGTGGTTTTTCAACGTTGCAGCAACTTGTGAACGCTGTGGCTAGTGCCCAATCCTGCGAAAGGTTCAGCTGACGTTCATCGCATTCCTTTCCGCCCAAGAGATCACCGCATCCTCCAGCTCAAAAGCCCATAAGTTGATTTCTTTATTGCCCGTCACACTTCATGTGAGTCACCCTGTACAGTTTTTTGAGCTGACCTTCGAGAGGAAAGGAGCACCGGGGTGGGTGAGTCAATTGAATATTCATCTCATACCCCATCCTGGCTTCAAGGTCGGCTACCCATCCTTCTCTGCACTAAATTCTTCAGTGTTGGATGAAAGCAAAGCCCACAATTTACCCCCCCCCCCCCCCCCCCCGCTNCATTTTCTAGCTACTTTGTAAAAGTAAGGAATGAAGCCCGGCATAAGCCGGACGACCCGTCTTGTATATATAGTTAAAGACGTTGGTCGTGTCGCATCGTCACCAGATTTCCCTGTAAGTTGAGGAGTTACACACAGAGAACCCAAGACTGAAGTAGATTTCCCTCTCAGTCGTGGATATGCATAAAGGAAAAGGGAAGAGTCGTCAAAAAACCTTCGCTTTGACTCTCTTCCCAAAAGTGTTCGCACGTATAGCAGTCCAATCAGGTTTCTAGTCTGAAAGCTAAAACTTCCTTCTTGCTAGTTTGCATAGTGGTGGCTCCAGCAGATGATTGGTTTAAGTTGCTTGGGGAAAACAACCACCCAGTGCTGTTCTGGTATCAAATCCTGGCATCCTGCACCCATGCTAGTGGCCTGGGCCTTCCTTTTCCCCTTATCTGCCCGCGAGCTCTCTCCTAATCTAAAATAAATGCGAAGTCATTGTGTGCGTTCAAGTGGAAAAATTTAAAAAAAGAATTGCATGCATTCGATTCCTCGCTAACCAGTCAAACAGCATGCAACACAGCGACGTTGCTTCGATCCCGAATAAGTTGCATGATGAAGGAATTCCTTTCCCCTCGTATGGCGTCTTTGACTAAATGCCCTAATATTCTCGTTCCTTAAGTTTCCTCACACTTCCACGGCTAGAAAACGTTTTCAGCTACAGAAATCACATTGTTCAAGACGAATTCTCATTCACACACCTCTCATCATCCTAGGATTGGAATAGTGTTTTTTCTTTAATCATCGTAGGATCAGTAATTATCTTATTAGCTGCTTGGAAACCGGATCATCCTCAGAGTCAGGTCAGTAGCGTACTATCGAAGTGGTTTAGTGACAATAGAAGGATTATCGACTGCAAACTCCATGAGCTTCATTAAAGGCACCGTTCACGATAATTTTGAGGTACCCGTTTTTATTCGAAGAACGGGGGTATAGATTGGGAGTAGTTCAACGGTAGTGAGAAAGCGAGAGAATTCGTCGATTTTGGGGAGAATATGGCTCCTCAAAAGCAAGGAAAATAGAGGTTGGACGAGATTGTCATGACTGAAATAACACGGAAGGGGTATTCGGACGAGATTTCAGATGCTGCAATTGCACAAACAGCTGTCTACATTAGGCCAGAACTGTACAGAACTGTCTTTCGCTGTCGCTATGGGTCAGTACAAGTTGTTTGAACTTCCTACATGGGTTCCCTTGGGATCGGTGCAGTCTCTACATCGCCGGTGAAACTCGTCCGAGGATGCACACGGGCCAATTTTGAAACTTTATACCTCCCTGAATAGGCCTTTTTCCGACCTAATAGTGCCAGATATGGTATACGCAGGGGTTTCGAATTCATCCTGTGGGGAAATCTCAGAAACTGTTTTTATCGTGAACTGTGCCTTTGAGAAATCGACTAACTAAGATCGATTTTCTTGGACCGATGCCAAACGTTCAAAATTGGAAACTGGGTATAACTCAGCATGAAGCATGAAGAGAGCACCCAGTCTGAAACAACCGTGTGTCTCCATTTCTTCGAATAATTTAGTTAGCTACAGAATTGCTTGGAAGGCTAAAATAACGTGTTGAAAGGAAGTGCCTTCCGTGAGCCTTTCCAAAAATGGGTTAATTCTAAAGTTCAAAAAGTGATTTCCGAAAGACAGTCGAACTTCTGTTTCTGTTTCCTCTATGAGACTGACAAAACCCTATTTTTTCGTATTTTGAGAATCGAGCCAGAGATAATCGAGATGTGAACTCCCTGAAGCTTTCTAATAGGGCTATTATAAAAAATTCATCGCTCATTTCTCAAGGTTTCCTTCGCATTCACCCATTCAATGGTACTTATAATTTATGTAGTTTCGAGAAATTACAATTACACAAACTATATATACTGCCGAACTTTACGAGAACTTCACGAGTAGCACTAATCGTAAGGTAGTGGGGCTCAATCGCGAAGTGGAACTTCGATAATTCTCCCAGAACCGCGACTAAACAGGAGTGAGGAAGTGGAAGGAGACGGAAGAGGAGTAAGAAAAGGACAGGAAAAAAATGAAAGAACTAACTGCTCGGACGTTTAGACAGAAATCGGGTAATTTTGGGAAGAGTTCAATATACGCTTCCATTTATTTATTTATTTATTTATTTATTTATTTATTTATTAGTACCCAACAATCACTTCATGAGCAGCCAGTGCTTGAAACTTGGTGAGCCAAAAATAAAGATCTTCAACTACAACATTACTCTGAGAGAATACTAGTAAGCAGAAAACACAATCTTAAAGACAAAAGACTGAAGTGGTGTAGCGGCAAGTGGCGCACTATCCCCACGCACGGTCAGGGGTTCCAATCCACGATCTATATCCTCCTAAGCCAACCAAACTTTCCATCCCTCCGGGGTCGGTCAACCCTTTGACGACAATGGCACCCACCGGTGGGTGCCATTGTCGTCAAAGGAGCCACCATACTTTCTTGTTTCTTACCGATTGCTGAATTCAGTAAACCAGTGAAAGAATTTCCTCTTGGGACAATGCCACCCACCGGTGGGTGCCAGTTGCGTGCGAAAGGGTGGGGGGGGGGGGGGGGGGGGGGGGGGNGGGGGGTGCGTGGTCCCATGGGCGCGTCACGTCGAAATCCGCATTGTCGTCAAAGGGTTGATTGGTAGCAGACTTGTCTGGGAGGATAAAAGCACTGACTTGTACATTGGTTGGCCACCGCATGTCATTGTATAGGCCACAGACGCGCTCATTATATAATTCGGTAAAAGATCATTTGGGGACTAGTCGTGAAATAAAATAGGGAGTCTGACAACCTCCTAAGTGTGATTCAACCGCAGCAAAAATGACCAATCCGTATAGCTCTAAGGCCAAGTATTGTATCACCTTTTGGAAATGTGACAATTCCCTGAACGCTGTATATCTCTTGACAAGTTCACGAACTCAGAGTGAGCCCGAATGACAGAGAACTAGCTCTCACGTTGGACCCAGGCTTGAGGAAGAATGATTCCAACTTATTTCCTCGAATGTACGACGAATGAAGCGCATGATTTCGAAGATGGAAGGACAACTGACCTTTCTGTGAGTTTTCTAATCGGTAGCATAATTATATTCCGGTTCCTGCATCTGCCAAGAAGCAGACTCAATTCCATGCATCTTTTTCTTTATCACTGCTCTTTGTGGGATTCATTACAGAATTTGTAGTCCGAGTCAACACGCTCCTTGTTAAACTATTTTGCAGAATTCCATATGTCTGAAACCTCGACTAGGAGAAAACTCAAGTCAGAAATTATTTGCTATGGGATGTCCTCCCTATGAAGTAGGGAGGAAAACCATCAGCAGTCGATGAGGAGCTATGACGTCAACTTCTAACATGATCCTAAATTGCAGATTTCGACAGTGGTCTATTATTATTAAACGTGGGAGAGTCCTTTAGCCAACCGACCGAGAAATTCCTTTGTGGGAGGTCTTATTATCAGAATAATTTCAAAATACTTTAATTCGTTCGAGGGAAATTGACGGAGCTTTACAAGCAGCTGCAAGTTCCAGAAAGTTACATAGCACCATTATAGCTCATCAAGTGAAACCTTGATTTGGACTTGGAAACTCTAGCCCTCCTACATACAGTTAAACTCTCTTCATACTTCTAGTATTCTCAGAGATGAAGAGTCACGGGGACAAGAGGAGGTAAAGTAGATCCAACTTCGGGAGGATGCGAATAGATGAACTGGTGAGCTGTGACCGTTTCCTCCATATGAATGCTTTTATGAACGCGTTGATTTAAGTATCACAAATCTATAAGGAACCTTCTGCTCAAGAAGGGGCGCCAGCCATTGAAATACGAAGGTTCTTGAAACCTTTTTACCAGCTTCGAACTGGAGTTGCTCTACATAAGGATAAAGTCCATACTGGAAGATGTCTTCCTACCGAATCCCTAACACTTTGGAGCAATGTATTTGGATTCGGATTCGATTGCTTAGTTGTTAGAAACGCCATTGAATAAGCAATAAATGAGTCGAAGAAGAGGGAAAATCAAAACAACTGTTTGGGAGCTTTATGGGGGGTGAAAAAGAAGTAGCTCGGCTTCAAAATTTCTCGCAATACACAAAATATGCAAGATGATTCGATTCCGGCGGCGCGTTTCGTTTGTCTCGTGTGCCAATTCGATTTCCAAACCAAAACAGCCAGTGCAGCCCAGTGTGGTGTGCCCGTTCGTTTGGCCAATACTGGTAGATGAATCGGCAGAGTGCAGCCGGCGGCGAAAGAGAAGGAGGAGAAGAGACGTTCAAGGAAGAGAAAGAGAACGGAAAGACTATTCTTTAGGAGATAAGATGTAGGGAGATATTCAAAGCTTAAATGGTGCCAGTTCTTCAGCCGAAACTAGGCTTCATGGAAGTGCTGAAAAAATAGTTCCTTCATTCTCCCCACACAATGGAAGTATGGCTAACTGGAACGTTCATCTCATACACACATCAATACATTCTTTAAAATTTTTTAGGGCACAAACATCACCTTAAGAGCCCATAAATGGCATCATTATTCATGCTAGACGGGCCTCGATGTGATTGCTCGAGCCGCCTTCCGGAATTGGCCTCGTTCGGCTTTTTTGCGGCATTCTCTTGACTCTCCTGGACTTTTTATGTCCGGGTAAAATGTATTGCTCTGAGCCGAATAAATTCCCTATTTCCTGAAGCAGCGCGAGACGGGGACGAGTCGTACATCGGGCAATATGGACGGGCGTTTTGTTTTTAAACACTTCTAACAACGTTAGCACGGCCACAGGTAGCCATATATAATATAAGTTCAATGAAGAAAAAAAACGAAGAATAAATGGAAAGTGCTCTACAGTACAAGCGGCTTTTCACGATGGGCGTCATGGTTCGGAGCAATGTTTCGAAAAGTCATCAAAACTCATTTCAAAATTTGGCTATCCCTGACTTCCACTTGAACCTTGTTTAAATTCGAAATTTCTTTGTAAAACTCTGTATTCTACTCATGAGCTTTTGGAGTCTATTGTTTTCGTTGGACCCCCAAGTTACCGCAGATGCATACCGGTGCAACATCATGGGTATATTTCACTGAAACCAAGCAGAAATGATAGAGGTGGAATATCGGACGCGATGTTTTTCCAAAGCGACGATCACATTCGCACATTTCGCGAACGCCAAGACGCTTCCTATTTAATTCAGTGGCAAAAGTGTCTAGGGAGGTCGCATGACCCCTGAGAATACGCTCGAATGAGTAGACCGTTTGCCAAGACCGTTGCTTGCCCACCACTGCAGTTTGCCCCGACATCACACATTCAGGCACGACAGTGAAAACGACTTTCACTTCGATGAGAGGGTTTTTCATAGACGCTTGGCAGGGTCTTTGAGAAGAATGTTGGATACGTACAGGATATGTGCCACCTTAGGGAAAAAACCAATGTGAACGAAGATTCGTGCGACATCCTGAGGCTGACTGGATGATAATATATCGTTCATGGAGTCAGGATGGATCATCGCTGCAGTTTCTTCCTGGATTCCTCACCGAGTGATCCATTCCCTAGCACTTCTGGTTCGTTTGAGTGGAACGCGTTTGTCTTTTTGGAACAGATTATAAGAATACAATCATAGCAACTATGAGGTTCTAGGGAGGCATTGAGAGGCGAAAGCACACCTGTAAAATAAGAATTTAAGTGCTAATTTTTTGTTGCCTCTCCTCCGTACGAGTGGAGCACTGATTACTATGAGTTATGAAATATTAACGAGCAGACTCTGAAGTTATTCGAGCAGAACGGATAACAGAAGTGGGCTTTCGCTGCAGCAGCTGCTGCTGCTGCTGAATGAACTATCCCCGTAGATGTTCATTGAACTCTGCCTTTCAGATTGTAAAAAAAATGAAATCGAGAAGTCGCTTCAGGGAGCATGTTCACATCGCTAGTTCATGCTTCTTTAAGCCGTTCTGATCAAAATCGAGAGCACGGTTAGCGATGATTTCCATTCTTCAACGATTTACTGTGTGGAAGTATTGCATATTTCATCGGTGGCAAAAAAGAGGAAATTCGCAGAAATCTTAAGATTTAGGGTGAAAATGTAGTTGGATGGGAAGAGGGGGAGGACCACATTAAAGTCTTAGTACAACAAGGAATCAACACACTATTCCTTTTCAGTCCACAATAATATACTAGCATTGGATCAGAGGCGAAGAGGAGGAAGGACATCGACCAACCCCGCTTTCGTATGCTTTATTAGCCCGGGGGATATAGTTTTTCAACTAAGCCTCACGAGGGTAGGAGCACCTGAATGAAGAAGAATGAGATGCTTACCTCGTGCGAAGAGCTAAAAACTCTCCCACCACACAGATGTTACATCTTTCATAAGGCCCAACACCGCGTTGATACTGCTTGACATACTACCACTACTATGCGTTCTCCTCCCTCCCCCACCCCCCTCCCGACTTTATTTTATCTAAGTTTAAAGCCTTTCTTGAATTGGGCACTTTTGAAGTTAGAAGAAGTTATGTCGATGAAAAGGATTACTGGTAAAAATATCAGTCGCTGTATAGCAATGAGTCGAAACCGTTAACGGGTGTACCAGATGAATGCATTTACAACTAGGATACCCCATTCTGGCGGATATTAGCCTCTGGAAGGCAGCTCAACACGGCCTTTCTCGAGAATATTGAGCGGCAATGAGCGTCGGAACCAGTTTTTGAGCATTCATTTCGCCCTAGTAGGCCGCCTTCCGACTCTGCAAAGCTCACAGAGCCGGCGTTTCCAGGGTACTAGGATTCTGATGAGCTTGAAATCTTGAAAATCATGTTTGTCGCTTACTGTGCCCTGAAACAAGCAAAGAGCATTTGACGGTTCAAAGGCACTCAGCACGAAGGACACAATCAAGTTACATACATATATGAGATAAGTGGCGGCGAACTAGCAGCAACTGACAAAGCACTTATAGAGCAACTATATCCTCTCTTGAAAGAAGAAAACATAATAACTGAAACACCCAGTCCACCTAACGCTGTGATCGTCCAAGCTGGCAGAAGGGCCATTCAAGATCTCCCGCTCTGAATCAGCTGAACCCCATCTTCGAGAATATTTCCGAGAAAATCTTTCCGGAGAGGTTTTTCCCAGCTGAAATCGAAGGAGAGGATGCAGAAATATGAGTAGGCAGCTGGGGAGCCAGTTTGCATCAAGAGGGCGAGTTTTCGTAGAAGTACAAGCTTAAGTAGAGAAGCATTGAGTGGTAGGAATCTCTCTTGCTCCTTTTGAGTATGTTATCGAGGGGTGGTGATGCGCAAAGCAGAGCGGGTTGGCCCCAGAGACGAGAGAGGAACAACAGCTCCGAGGCCGAGGAGATAAATGGGAAAGAATGACAATGAAGGGACCGCGTAGCACTGAAAGAGCAAAGGGTGCGTGGCTGGCCAGCGACAACATCGGGCTGGCCCATGCGTCCAGTAATTCATCACACGCACACTTTTCATCAGTCCTGCTGCAACACGGAAGCCACTCGTGAACAAATTATTCCAACAAAGTTTGGGTTATCAGCATAGAGTGGCTTGGTGAGGGAAGGGTCTCAGACCGCTTCCTTTCCATTGCGCGCAAATTTTGGCTAAACGACGTTGTTGGCTTATTTTCAGCAGCCACTGCAGGATACTGATGCAAGTAAAAAAAGTTCTGAACAAAACAAAGGTTCAAAACGGGTCAATAGAAATTACATCCAGCCGGAATGCAAATGCACATGGTCGACCTGAGGTCAAATTAGTGAAGAGATATTGAGCTTAATAGATATCAGTGAGGAGGTTGAAAACTGCTCGGCAGCAGCCATGCCTGCGATCCAACCATTATTCTAGATTGGGGGGCAATTTGGCAATGTCTAAATTGGAGGCTATTCGCTTCAGTTCCAAATGAGAAAGGGCACAAGCACCTTCTAAAGAGCCTAAGTGCATGTTGTTGCACCACAAACAGATGGTCCGTGGCTCAATTAACAAACTGAGGATATGAAGGGAAGATCGCAATGCATTTATAGGAGTTAGTGGAAAGCATCGCCTGAAGAGCAACCTACTTGATTGAATGAGTAAATTCACTTTGCAAAGGGGGGTGCTCATGAATTTCAATGGAGTGAGAGAGTCAATTCTTCCCCTTTTCTTCGAGAAATCGATAGCCGTCTAAACGATTCCCTTTTTGGAGCGTATTTTTCCGGGCTGAACTAAGCGCAGTGCTATTGATTTTTATAGTTGGGGCTTCGAACTGCTACGAAAGTTTTTGCCTACCCAATGGGCACATTTCCCAATTGGGAATTAAGCCTAACTGATAGAACACGAGCGATTCATCCAGCCCAACCTACCCTTGGGTACCGTGATTATGGTGTCGACTTCGTAATTGGATCCAAAAGAGCGAAACCAACAAGAACAGTCTGTTTGTACAGTACTCTTTTTTTGCTGGAAATGAACGTACTGAATAGACGCTCATCTGATGGCTATGGATGAGAAAGCAAAGCAGATTGGGAACATGGCCTGAACGTATAGAGCATTAACAAACCGGAAAAATGCTTACATACGAAAACCCCGAATTGATTTCTCATCTTCAAGTCGAGACTGAGGCCTCGCCATTTGCTTTTATAGCTCTGACAATGAGTATAGGCCGTGGATGTTTGATTGTTTTCAAGGATGAAAAGATTTCTCTCCTATTTATAAAGCAGTAACTTGGTTTGTCGGTTTGTTGGTTTGGGTGTCTATCGGGACGTCGGTATGTCCGTCTGTCGGTCTGTTCGTCCGCAAAACTTTATGATTACGATAAAGGTTGTGACATGGAACCCCGGCTTATCCCACATTCCCTTCCTACATAAAAGCAGTAACTTGGTGAATAGATTAATGGAGTAGAGCAAGTACTACGGAGAGAAGTGAGTAATGTTGAGTCGGGTGGGTACTTCGAAACAGTTATTGCGATCTGTATTAGCATCGTGCTATGCATGTCTATACAAAAATCGGAGGTAATAATGTAGTTGAGAGACTTCCGCTTTTTTTCAACATTGAGCGCTAGTGATAAAGGGATCAGCCCATAAGTGTGCTCAGGAATGTTACATAGCCGAGATCATACAGTTTTTTGACCTAGCGGGAAGGAAAGAGCACCAGGATGGGTGAGTCAATTGAATATTCAACTCATACCCATCCTAGCTTGAAGGTCGGTTACCCATCCTTCTTCGCACTGAAGTCCTCATTGTTTAATGAAAGCGAAGCCCTGCCCCTGCCCCTCTACTCGGCGTGAGCGACTCGTCTGGTGTACCTTATATTGCAAGAGCTATGTATGTGAAGTGTATAGAATACCACGACGATGGGTGATTTTCTATACATAATCTTCCGAACACTCCAGTCGGACTCAATAACGTCAAGCGCCATTGAATTCCTTAACTGAAAGCTTCAATACTGGAAGATGGAAGGGGCAGATGACGTATGGAAAGCGTTCCAATGAATGCCAAGCAGCGACATTGATGCTAGAAAACCGAGTCAATGATAGAAGACAGGCTTTTTGACTTCTCCTTGGAACGTTTGTTGAGAACGCTTCCAAATTCATCGGCGGCCGAGGGAAAATTGAGCAAAAGGAAGAGCTTTCCCGAGATTCCTTTGATTGACTAGCTGGAATGGCTTTCTTGCATAAAAGTGACGTTGCAGAGGTCCCCTAGAAGCGATAGAGGGACATTAGCCAAGAATGAACTTGCACCCCATCGCACGCATGTTCACTTGTCTGTGCGTCACCTCCAATAACTGTATGATCTGAATAGGCTACATAATGAATTTTGGTTTTTTTTACCATTTCATCAACGAAACGAGTCTACTTCAGAGGTAACAGAGGTTACAGAAATCCTTTACAGCGTAACAATATTCGGTAAAAAATTCGTTGCAGAAGCAATTCATCATATCGTCGCGGATGAAAAGCTAACGGTTGGTATCCCTCAAAAATGAACGTTGTTAAGTTTTTGTGACCTTGCATACAGTTGGAGGGTCACCAGGAATACTTGACAGGTGGAAGGGAATGGCATCAGGAAGATTTGGTTTGCTTCGCCATTGCATAAACAATGATCCATCCTACTATGTATAACGCGCTAATATGTGTGTGTATGTGTGTGTATGTGTGTATGTGTGTATGTGTGTATGTTTGTGTGTGTATGTGTATGCGTTTCGCTAAAAAATTAATGGTTCCTGTCCCCTTGGATCAGAACTTTTGAACTTCCAAGAGTGAAGGTGGCAGGTAAAGTTTGATATAAGGAGGAGTGAGCTCAGCGTAAGCCGGGCGATCAGACTGGTTCCACTATATATAACGCGGCAAGCTGTCTGTTGGTCATGTCTCCATGTGTGCTTTGCTTGTTTGACAGAAATTTGTAACTCTTGTTCCTGTGAAGCGTCGAAATTGGTTCGAGTACAGGCGTTAGGATGGGAGCGCATAGAATAGGTAGCAGGATCGGACTTCGCCTACACGGAGCGGGGTTTGCGCAAAATGAATGTTTGAGCGGAAGTTATACCTCCTGTTACCCTGTTTCAAATTGCTGAGGAGTACAGGCAGCAGGATGGGAACACTTATGATGGGTGCCAGAACTGGACTCTACACACGGGGTTGAGGGTGTGGCGGGAGCGGAACTTCTCCTCGAGTCCCCACGGCCACCAGCAGTGGGTCGGTGGCGACTGCCGTATACTTCCTTTGGGGATCGTATACTTTCCTCGGAGTGGGGCGTAAGCGAAAAAATAAAATTTGAGCCTAGGGCGTTCAAATTCGTTAAGAATAAAGACGGCAGGATGGGTGCACTTCCGGCGAGCGGCAGGAACTGAATTTGCCCCCCCCCCCCCCCACGGAGGACGGGGCGTGTGTAAAAATTGTTAATTTGGATCTGAAGCGAAACTTCGAAACCAAGGTTGTATAAGTCGAGGATGAGCTGAGTTACTCGAATTCAAAAGATCTACGCAGGACTGCTCATGAAGGGCACACGAAGTGTGTCAGGTGTTTGTGTGTTTGCCCGGGAATGATACTCCTGTTCTCTTTTACCGAAACCTCCCAATATGAAAAGGGTGCACGGGAGCAATCTAACACGGGAAGGAGGACGGCTCGGAGTCAACCGTGCAGTCCGAGCGGTATCTCTATATAATAAAGTGCTAAATTTGTATGTCTGTTTGTATTTCGGTTTGTGTGTCTGCCCGCAAAATTACATAGGCGCGATGAGGACGGGGCATTGCTTACACGAAAATTGTTAATTGCACCTGGGGCGTTCAAATCTGGTAGAGATGCTGGAGGCAAGATTATAAAACTAATGGCAGATATTAGGTGTAGACTCCGCCCACTGGGGCGGAGCGTGTCCAACTATAGGTGAATTGGGTCTGGGGCTTTCAAATTTGGTAGATATGCAGGCTGCAGGATGGGAGGACTAATGGCGGACAGGACCGGAATTTGGAGAGGGGAGGGCAACGGGAAAAGAGGGGATCCGAAATCGACAATCTGTTTAAAGGCCTTCTAGATTATGTAGTGTTGATTCACAGCTTGCTTCCCTTCAAACATGTAGCCTTCATGTGTAGTAGGGATGCACTCTCCCTGGAGGTATATCCACGGTGCGGATGTTGGCCGATACACCGATATGCTATATCAATCTATTTTGTGATTGACCGCTCAATCGCAATTTTTTTCCTTCAATTGTACAGTGTTCCAATGCTAACATAGCTCGAGAGATGTGATGAGGTTGTAGCTGTAAACGTAACGATCAATAATAACAACCGATTTTTACCAGT
>UZAF01017433.1:1375-13029 GCA_900617895.1 Haemonchus placei
GAAATCTCCTGATATGTAGTAGCATCAGGGTGTAGGGACATGCGAAGCTACAAGAATTCATTTGGATTACTTGGGATAATCTGTTATTCTCTTTCATCGAGAGTAACCCTGTTCACCCACTTGTTCTTTCCACTAAGGGTGGTCCTGGGTATGTTCTTTGCTGTGCTCATATGTACTGAACTTTCGGAATGTGACAGCATGTGTGCTTCATTTTGACAGCTCGCAGTTTCACGCTTTTCACTGCCTACTCATGTCCTCATTCATATGGCCGATTAATTACTATTAGTTAACCCTTCCAGTCCTTTGAAAGGGATGATCGATTACACTCTTATGGGGTAAAGCTAACGAACGTGACCACCAAAGTCGAACTCACGCTCTGGCTCAAGAGGTCCTTGAGGGCCTCGGAGGCTGTGCCCTTCAAAGTATGTAGACGCCTAGTGTTTTTTCATACTGCACCGTGGTCCGGGTATTGGGATCTAGATCGATATCCGCCCAGGCGATCTAGCCTTTCATCTCTGTCAGTAAATTCGTACAGGACTCGCATGGAATGTGGTCTTTAGGTTGACCGGCCTCCCCGGTCACTGTAGAAGCGAAATACCCATTTCAGGGCCAGTATGATTCAGAATCAAATTGACTACATGGCGCATTTGAAAGCACGGGTTGTTGAACGTTTAAAAACCTAACTTTATGCTTTTAGGCTTCAGAAAAATTCGTGCGTTTGAATCCTACTCGTCAATCTTTTTCATCTTCTCTATTTTTGTCCCTTCTTTTCTCTTCATTTTTCATTGCAGAGTTGCTCATGCGAAGCTGTGACATCCTGTGGCGTACGCCATGCATTTGGTTCTCATTCGAATCTGTAGTGACAGTTGCGTGCGTATTCATTCTGAATGATGTTGTAGGAGTCAGACGGTAGGCATGTTAGTGTTGATAGCTACCCAGATGGATCTTGGGCTTCATGTAGGTCGCACCTTATATGCACGACATATAATGTGCTGCCATCTAAAAGTTCAAGCCCCGATTGAAGCCCAAATTTTGCCCACACGTCAACCTTGTTCCGAGGTTCAATCCCGATCCATGTGTTTGAGTGCTTCTTGAAGGTGCAGTCGCCATTGCACTCCTCTAGGGAAGTCCTTAGGTGTTGTCAGGTAAGTCTCATGCTTTTTTCGCCACACAACCTTCTCATGACGTTGTACAGCTCCGATAGTTCCCCGTGCTGCTCGTTGTTCGGGGACATCTTGCTCTAGCAGTGAGGAGTTAGCAAAGGACATGAATGAGTGACGAGCAGGCGACAAGAGGTTGAGAGTTGCTCTCTTGGAATTCAATCAGCCTAAGTACCATGTTTTCACATACTTGCCCTGACGGACGGGGATATGGTGGGCGGCAGGCGTTCCTCGTGTGCCCGTATACCCGTCAGTATTTCTGATTATTGATTATCAGCTGAGCTTTTAATCGATAGAATCGATTATTTCCGGTTCGCCTTAGATGAAGTACTGCGTTAGAAATGGAGTGCAAAACTTTTTTTCTTCCAAGATTCTTTCAATTTCGTTCGTAGTGGGACCTTTATTAGTTAAGAAAAAAGTGAGCTGTCAATTCCAATCGAAGGAACAAGGCCGATTTCGTTCCTTCCCTTCATGGAAGCCAGCCAGTTTTCTCAGCGTGCTCATTGATTTTCAGAATTTTCAATTGATTCCCGTGGTCTTGAGATGAAGCACTCTCAAAATGTCTCATATTACCTTAAGTATCTGGCATAAACCAATCCCATTTCCAGGATACGCCCCGCATTCGACTTTCATTCGCAATCGTAGTGGCGCCTTGACTGTGACCCATACAATAGCTTGGTCTGGCCAGATGATGTATAACTCAGTGCTTTAGTCTGGTACCGGTAAAGCGACTCGGAGGGATGGTGGGTCTGGTTGGCCTGGGCCAGGATTCGATCTCCGGGTCATGCATGCCTCAGAGTACGCCACTTGCCACCACACCACCTCCGTTACTGCGAAGAAATATCTTAAAGTATTACAGCTTTTCTTTTATTTTTTTTGCGAATTCTCTGTTGATACCCTATCCTTGTAAGCATTCTCAGAAAGTGGTCAGAAAATATCTTTGCTACATATCTGATTTCTTTTATATTCTACCGACTGGAAAAAACTCTCGTCCGGGGAAAATTTCTGTTTGCTTTTCAGCCTTCTCAATTATTTCGTGGTAGTATCGAGTTTCTATTCATCCAAGTACTCATTCCAATGAAGTCTGTAATTGGAAGGATAAAAGTCTTGGGGCGTCAATGAATCCCGTTTAAGGGATGGGCCCACACATTCGACTTACATTCAGAATTGCAGTGTCGTGATGAATGCGTATTTTACCTATACAACGACTTGCAGTGGCTAGCCGATGTACAAGCCAGTGCTTTCATCCTCCCAGACGAATCTGGTACCAATCAACCGACCCCGAAGGGATGGAAGGCTTGGATGGCCTAGGCGGGCATCGATCCTGGATTCGATCCCGTGATCATGTGTGTTTAATCGTGTGCCACTTGCCACTACACCACCTCCGCCCGTTAACGTTCTGAATACTGCTTTGAAATTTTTAAAAGGTAATGCCCGTTTCTCTCCTGCTATGCCTACCTGAATTCAATATGCAAATTAATTTCCGAACCGATTTTCTGATTGTATGGAAAGTCTGAGAGAGATCGGGTTGAAATTGGAGAATGGGCGGGCAAGTGCTCGAGAAAAATTACCCATTCTCTCTATCATTGCTTCTCCTTGTGCCTTTTACAATCCTATGGGGTTTGAGCTGAAGCTTAGAAGTTGACCATGACAGTTGGATGGCAGCCACGAGCACAAATGCGGGAGAATCGATATCGAGTTCTGCCCAGTCCACTAAAACCTTACCTCTCCAGTGAGCCTGAACTAGGCCTGGGATGGTAATAACACTGACTTCATGTCAACAGCTTTTTGCAAGACAAATTCTCCAAATCAGACATCCAGCTGAACGCTCTGCGATAAAGAACAAGTGTTGATTGTACGGCGCATCCTAAGATAGGGTCAGATAATTTAAAATTCTGGATTTTCTTTTTGAATTTATGATGTTGGGTACACTTGAAACAGCTTCATCAAAGCATTTGAATGGCCAGCTAGAGAGGTGAGCTTGAATGTACAAGTCAGTACTTTTGCGTTCCCAGACGAATGCTTTACTGGTTGACCGACGCCGAGGTTATGCAAATCTTAACTCGGGGCGATTGGGTAAGTTCCTGTCTGGAATTTCATTTATGAAGTTTGCCCATAGCACCGACGTCTCTTGCTCCTTCCACTTTTGCTTCTTGAAATGTTTAATTTATAATAAAGGTTTCATCTGTGTAGGAAAACTGTCTGGGAACGTTCCTGCCTACTTCGACTCTCACGTTCAGTAATAGAAGTGTACATATTCGGGCGATATGCCATTGACAGAGATAGAGAAGCGCAAAGCAATTAACGGTACTCAATTCCTATGGTAATTGGGTCCGACGGGTTTAATTGTTGTCCAAATGCCTAAGCGCTTTTGACTTTTGCCTTTATGAATGGGGTCCCTCGATTTACGCCACCCTAATCCCTTTGAATGCCAACGATGTCATACGTTCCTAATCGTCTGTGACGACTACACTGATTGTGTGGGAGGAGCCGTCCGCGATCCCGATGGTCATGGACGTAGAATTTCTTGAACGGGAACTGTGTCATTATGCTGAACGGACACTCACCTTTCAACAAATTAAAGGGGGATCCCCAGCGATAAATCTCCCGATTGGGGCTCACGGAATTCTCAAGAAGGGCCAGACAGTGGGTGGCCCGTGCGAAGTTGTTGTGCCGAAATTAGTGCCCCGATGAAGTTTTACGATGGTAACCTAATTATTATCAAGACAAAAAGGACACGAATAGCCTTTGCCCTTTGTGGCGCAATTCGCAATAATTCCATGTGTCTTTATTGGGTTACAGGACAAAACTGATGATGCAAGGCAGTACTTCATCAGTAGGGCTTAAAACCAGGAAAATTGCAGAATCCTTCAGTTCAAAACCTATTCTGAAGTAATCATTCTTAAGGTAGGACAAGTTCGTGACAGCGTGGTCTTCGGACGAGTTTTCAGTCGCTGCAGGGCGACGTACAATAGCTATAAACGTGTATAATCGACTTTTACAACAAATGCGCTCCATTTTGAATGACTCCAGCTTTTACAAGGCAGTTGAACACGTCCTTTCGGGAGAATCGAACTGCACTTGGTGTCGAAGTCACTTTTAGAGCCCCTACTGCGCCCAATCTAGGCCACTTTTCTACCTGAGAATGCCTATGTGGGCTTTTCAAAACCATGGGTCATACTTTCAAGAAAGACTTTTTTCGCTTACTGTGCCTTACCAAGTGCTCATGTCTTTCCTCATCCCCTGAGGGAATGGTATACCTGCGTTCGGGTAGGCTCTAACTTGGTTAGTCCCAGATGACCTCTCTCCGCTAGTATTTCCAACAGTAGAGATTACTGCTACTTTTCGTCTCCCATTTTTATTCGAACAAAAAATCCCAGGGCATTTCGGTGATGCGGTGGAAAGGTAAGCAGCAGCGACCACCCCTGTCATAGCTGGACGTTATGGCTGTGGGATCTTAGTGATGACATCTCAACAACTGTCATCTTCGATGACGCTTCACCGCTGAGCTCATTCCACATCCGTTTCTTCTCTGTTTTCTTTACAGTTGTCGTAAGCTCCACCAGGTTACCCTCTTGCCGTTCAGAACACCTCTGGACGAGTACGTCGAGTCTCACCAGTTTTTCTCAGAGAGACGCCAATCCTAATCTACATATAAAGTCGCCCATTGATGTGGAATGTACTTTTGCATGCTTTTCATCCTTTTCTAAAATCGCTACAATTCTAAACGTCATTATATGACAGGTGCGAAGAGATTAAATCCGGAGTACTCCCAGTTGTTCCATATTAACTCTGCACTTTTGATGGCGCATGGAGTCCTTGGAATGCTTAAATGCCCTCCTCCCCCACACTTCCAACTGTATCTTCGTTAGCCCAATCGAATTCGTTGATGACTACTACCGTCATTCTTCTTTGTATTATTTGTTTCTTTATTTATCTGTTTGTTTTTGAACCCTTATTACTTCGTGATAGGCGGAGGTGGTGTGACGACAAGGGCGCACTATATTATGTGCATGGTCAAGGGATCGAAACCCCGCTCAATATTCGCAAAATCCACCGGGCTCCCATTTTTTTGGGACCGCTCAATCGGTATCAGACCCGTCTGGTAGGATAAAAGCAGTACATTGAAGATCATTTGGCCACTGCTAGTCATCGTATAGACCACATACGCATTCAAACACCAATACGATTAGATTGGAAGTTGTTTGCCTGGCGCATCTCAAAGACGTGTTCGAATAGCTAAAAAATTGATCTACAAAATTTAAGCTAAAAGATTCCATCCTTTTCTCTCACTGCTTTGGTTTTGTTCATTCATTCACTTGCAACTTATGTGTTCATATTTATTTGTTGTCTAGTGAGTATAAATATATATTTATTTTATATTATTGTTTGTGGTAAGCACTTATTCAATATTTATTTCATTTTATTTATTTATTTGATCTGACTACTTCACGAGTCTCCCTGGCGGTTGCCTCGAGCAACGACCCAATCCCAATGCGGTCACCTCGAAAGGACTTTTGGCCGTGATGTTGTTGTTTTTGTCGATTGATTGCCTTGACTTGACTTTTACCTCCCATTTGGGGAATATTTTCAATTCCCTGATTTGATGTAATATTCGTGACCTTCATGAAGTCGACGGACTTATTCAGAGCCACTTCTGACTTTTGCGTTCTGCAGTGTTGACGACCAACTGCTATTCTCAACCGAGTGTTCCCATTCTGCCCTCACTTCTGCCACCCCTGTTTCGATTTGCTATTTAAGTTTCAACTTTTTTTTNNTTTTTTTCAATTTTCCATGGTATCGAGTGATTACCGTATGCTTATTCTTCCCCTTTCCGGTAAATAAATGTAACCTTTATCTAGTAGAGATGGTGCAATGGTAAATGGCGCTGTCACACAAATAGACATGGGTTCGAATCCTGAATCGATCTCCGCTTGGGTCAACCAAGCCTTCAATCCTTCGGGGTTGGTTAAACGGTACCAGACTCGTATGGAGAGGATAAAAGCACTGACTTGTACCTTGGCTGGCCACCGCAATTTATTGAATGGGTGACATACGCGTTCATTACTCCATCTCGATTCTAAATGGAAGTCGAGTGCGGAGGCGCAACCTTCAGGCGGACACTTTATCTAGCAACACCCTTAAACTTTGGCCTTACATGGCCTACGACATAAGTGGATAAATTTAGTGGCCGGTCCAGGCTTGAAGTACCGAACGAGTCTGTAGGCGACATGCACTGCTACTTCGCCCTTGCCAGAACTTCAAAAAGGTAATATACGAATGAAAATTAGTTTTCTTTGGGGAATGGATTGTGAATGAAGTGAATGTGAATGAATGTGGGTGAATTGAAAGGGAGAACAGTACAACGAACGTTCGAGAAAACCCTTTGATTCTGAAATCGATCTTCCATGAGTTCTGATCGCTTCTAGTGAACACGGTGTTCATTATGGCAACTGAGCTTCCAATCTGCGACCAGCCTTGAATTTTCGATGTTTCTGTTTGGATAATCAAGTTGTGTCTACTGTAAGACCCATCGACTTTCATTAGTGTCTGGTAGACGTCAGAATGAGTTTTGAACACAAACTGTAGTATCACTCTGGTTCGATAAGGCGTTGTTGAGGCGCAGCCCCTGTGGAAGATATCTCAATAGGAGAAATGCCTTCTGAAGGACCAAAACCTTTTTGGTAGCGTGCACTGTCTCTATTTCTCCTACTGAGAACAGACAAACTCAGTGTAGACCAGCGACATTTCTATGGGGAAAACCAGCTCTTTGATGTGTGGCCTTATTACCAGTATAAAGACGCGAGTATGTTTGTTTAATACCGTACAATTTCGTGGAATGAGTTATAGTGCCCATGCACCTTCAATCTAGAAGGACTTCCTCTAGAATGAAGGTGAGTAGGCAGATAAACTCTGCGAAACCCCGAACTTCCTTAATTTTCGAGCTCCCTCGGGGAATGGACTTAGTTCCTGAAGTTTCTTGAGTAGCTCTCATAGTACACTTCCAAGTCATGCCAAGGAATTAGTTTTCTGGCGTGCCCCAATCCAAAAAGCGGAATCACATCACATGCTTGACTTATTGTAAGCTCCAGCTCATACGGTAACTTTGATGCCAGATCAATCGATAATCGATCGACAGCTACCTGGGGTTGATTGGATTACGTGCGTGTGGTGTAGATAAGTTTGTGCATTATGCGTGTGTGTGTCTGTGTGGTTTATTACATCTACGTATGCGCGTCTGTCGCTTCAGTGTCTGTTATGCCAAGGCATCTGACACATTGATTTACAGCCAATACATGGCGATTTATAGCTCAATCAGTACTAATGACCACCGCCACTGCTCGTTTTTCCAACGAAAACATGAGATTACGGTAGAAAGATTCCTGATTCTTCTTTACACATTATTTACTTGTTTACTTTACTCTACTTCATTTTGTTGTTTGTTGGTTTAGCAGTATCCCAGATGTCATAAAATTACCGACCACAGCTGATGCCTGTTTTTGTTGAATATCCGAGGTTACGGTAGGGTAGTTCCCTTTTTTCTTCACATGTTGTTTGTTTGTCTCTTTCATTACATTTCATTTTGTTTATTTGCTGGTTTTGCACTACCCCAAATAATGTCATAAAGTGACCGACCACAGCTGGTGCCTGTTTTTCATGAAAACACTAGGATTACGGTAGGAAGACCATTGGCTCTTTTATACACCTTGTTTACTTGTTTATTTGCTTGATTTGATTTTGTTTATTTATTGTTGAGCAGTATCCCAAATAATGTCATACACTTACCGACCNCGGTTTTCCATGAAAATATTGGATTACGGTAGAGAAATCCTCGTTTTTCTTCGAATGCTGTTTATTTGTTTACTTTGCCCTACTTAATTCGTTTATTTACTAGTTTAGCGCTATTCCTAACATTTTTATAAGATTACCGATCAAAGGTGACATCTGTTTTTCATGACATTACGAGGTTCGTTGGCTCTTTACAAATTATTTACTTGTTTATTCAACTCTATTTCATTCTGTTTACTTATTGTTCTGGTATTTCCTACAACATTATTGTGAGATTAGTTTTTATAGTTACTTGTTATTACTGTAGTGGTTGCTGTCTGTTCTTCAGAGCAGCTCACCTGCGAGGGGTATTCTTTCAGTAAGCGGTCCCTCTTCAGATTGGTGTGTAGGGTCACAACCGTTCCCAATGCGTTTTCCTAGGTCGTTTTTCACTTCGACGGTTTTCTAGGCTTCTATGTGGATACTGTAATTTATTTTCCGAACGTTTTTCAATTTCTTTGGAGGACTGTATTCTCTGAAGGACTTGAAGAGCTTCCGTGCTTCCACTTGCTATCCAAGGCATTCCGTATGTAAGAATATCATTTTATACCCTATCTTTGAACCCAGACCACTCATTTGGGATTAATCGGAGACCTCTTTCAATCATTTCGCCAGAATTCCATGACACCAGTTAACGAGGCATTGAATTGCAGTTACTTCCTCGTTTACCCAAATCACCCATCTCCTTAGGCTTAACTGGCATTCTGCCCTTGTCAATTACGGAGCCTAATCCTGGACAGCGAATAGGGCGACTTTACTGACCAGTACCGACATGGGAATCTTTCTATGAGTATTCTTAAGTTATGAATTCCGGTGCCTTTGAAGTTGAAGAATGGACTATATCGGAAAGAATTTTGGGCGGAAACCCTTCACCCAGCTTTTATTTCACTGTGATCTGAGAGAGCTAGAATTTTGGCTGCTACTCAGGCTGATATATTGTGTTTGATAGTAAGAGTGTAGGCGTAGGATTGACAGGATTGTATTGGGAAGTTTGCCAGAACGACAATAAGTTTCAACGAGCTGACACCTCAGTTGACACATTCAAAAACTTATGACGTCCTCTCAAAAATGCTCTTTTTATATGGCCGCCTCAGAGCTGTGAAGAGCAAGTAAATTATTCAACGCTGGATGAGGCTCCCCTGCTTAAAATGCAAGTAGAGGGAGTGGCCCTCATCGAATATTGGTCCAGGGCTCCAGAGGGAACGAAATGGTATAACAATGCCAATCACTATGTCCTAAAAGTTGCTCTAGAACCTCTTTGTATGGGATCAAATTGAAGAAAGAACAGTCGGAATCCTAAGTTCCAATCGAGGCCTGTTTCAAGGTGCAGTGCTGTGGGAGAACAGGGGAGAGGCTAGGAGAAAAGTAACCCTGACCGCCCTTTGAATTTGCATATCGCTGCTTGCACGGCCTGGAACGGTGATTTCCCTTTCCTGAATTTCAACTGAATAAGGTTGTCCGCCTAGGGGCCGAAAACTTGAATACCGATTGGTACCCCTCGGGCGGTTGGTTCCAAATAGCCCCAGGCCCTCATTTTTGCTTACTAATGGCTCGCAAGTTGGGACCAGATGGTCGGTTTCCAACTTCATTAGATTAATTGGTTCGTTGGTTTAGTTCGTTCTTTTTTCTATTAACCACTGTGTTGCCATAAAATAAAAGAGGCCAATTTTATTTTTATGCCGCCATTACTCTACAAAATTCTCGCTATTCTGCAACACATGGTTTTTCTGATATGTAAACAATTACTTAACAGTAAACTAGCAAAATGGGGCTGAACGTCAATAAAACCTCCTGAAAACGTTCGAAGTGAATAATCAAGACGAACTTGTTTTTTCAAAAGGGGAGGCCGAAAGGGGGGGGGGGTTTAAATTGTCAGAATTACCAAAGGAATGTGAAGATGAAAATTTATGGACCAGAGCCCTATAAAATATTGTCACCGCTTTCTGAAAACAAAGTTTTGATCTCACTGACCAAATTCTCTAGGGTCGCCTAGTTGAATTTGATCGGAAAAAGTTCAGTTCCAATTCGTTGGGTAGTAGACTTCGGGAAAGGTAGAGGGAAGACTATCATAACCTTCAGTGATTCAAAGCCTTTTGCTTGATGAGCTTCCATTTTCACCTAAACTCAGGCGTTTTCTGCAAAAAAGGGGGTCCGTGTTCATGTAAGAACCCATTAGGTATGATCATGCTTCCCGAGCCCCGTGTTTTTCTAATTTTCCCATTTTTACTAACCTCTGGATGATCTAGTTATGCCCGAGGACTGGCGCCTTCCAGGCTCAGAGAAATGGCTCCATCGAAGATGGAAGGTCCCTCAAATATAACGGTAGTCCTTATTCATTCACTGATCAGGCTAGATTTTTCCTGTAGCGAGTTCTTTCCTCGTTTTACCTGTTCTGGTTCCCGTGCATCTCAGGAATACCACGCCTCCTTGGGTGGTCTCACTGTTGGTTCCTTTTGTTCCAATATTTCCCACCCTGAAGGCATATGTAGGCTCGTCGATTCGTCTGAAATCCCACTTTAACGAAGTTTCTATGTTTTGGAAGGTCCCGTCTGACGGCAGCCAGTAATTCACTTTACAAACAAATGTGCAGGCCAACCTATGGTGGCGGGTCGACACGTGCCATGTTTAGATCCAAACGAGGTGGGCGGACGGCTAGCGTCGACGGCACGGGGGCACGGAGAGGGCTAACGAGAACGAAGAAATGCCTCAGGCGGTCCCGATCAACGGATGCGATAAAGCATCGGCCTCGAATTAGCAACCCCGCAACTAGCGCCCCATCTGTCTATGTGTGAGTTGAAGCCATTAGCGATCTTTGATTTGCCGAGAATATGTAGGGAAAATCTGACTACAATGAGTCGCTTAGTCGAGTTCTCTTTGTATTTTTATCACAAACTAATGATGAATTCTTGATGCTTTTGTCAGTCCTTTTTTGGGTGGGCCCAGCCCTTTGGAGTCCATTCAGAGTCATAGACGTGTTTGAATGCGAATTTGTCTTATACAATGGCTCCTTGAGACGGTTGACTTGCAATTCAGCGGTTTTATTCTTTTCTGTGTGTCCAGCACCTTCCCTGCCGAATCTGATTGGATGGAAAGTTTGGTTGGCCCACTCATGTACAAATCAGGTTTCCGAGTCCGCAGATAAATGTGTGTGTAGATGAATGCCATTTAGTCTGCCCCGTTTCTACCGTACCTTGTGATACAGTAAAGAGTATGTCCATTAGGTGTGCCGAAGAAAATTGCTTGATTTTGAGGTATGTTAACAGTTGGAAGGTCCCAGAACAGTTTCTCGATCAAACGGCTCATGAATGTGGAGGTTCCACTGAGAAATCAGATATTTTGAAGCATGCGAGGTCTTTCTACTGATAAAGAAAGCGCGCCAGGCCCAGGAAATGACTTTGGTAGTATTCATTGGGTAGCCAGGTCTTTTGAAAGACCTAGAAGATCCTATCAGACTTTCTTTCTATCATTTTGCTGCTGAAAGAGAGTGAGCATACGAACTCTTTTTGTGGTCCCCAGACTCTGACTTGAAGGCACAATTCACGATAAAAATGTTTCTGAGATTCTCCCACAGGATGAATTTGAGGCCCCCGCCTATACCATATCTGGTACTATTAGGTCGAAAACGGCCTAGTTTGGGAGTTATAAAGGCTCAAAAATTGGCCCGTG
>UZAF01017433.1:29824-42430 GCA_900617895.1 Haemonchus placei
GAGCGGTAATACCGAACAGAATAGATGAGAAAAACGCACATAAGGTGCGAATAAGTGCAGACCTCAACAGCTTCAGTTTTATCAAAATCTGCTACCGCAACGAACACCTTGCTCTATCTGTGGATGTTGCAGCTTTGCAGTCAAATAGTGTTCAGTAGGGTGAAATATGCTCTAGTTAAACATATCCAAATTTTGTGCGATTTGGTCTACTAAGAAAAAAGTTATGAACGAAAAAGCTTCAAAGTATTTCACCGAAGACTTTTGAGCGCTACTGTAGATTTTCTTGTCCAGTCCTTTACTGCACAGTAGGAAAAAGTAGCATTAGGAAGTTGACCCTGTGCCGTTCTCTTCACAGACTTCCCCTGCTTGGGCAGCAGAAAATACGGACATATGGAAGTAAAGCTCACTAGCCGAGACACATGTCCTGAGCACCGTCACCTTACCCATTGCAGGAGCTGGGTCATCAAGCAGCGGGTGTTGAGTACAGCCTTCGCTAGTGATAAAGTTGAAGACTGAGAAATGAACTGGAAGGCGTACGTTGAAGTTTTTTTAAGGTCTAAAATTGTAGAAAAAAAGCCTGAAGTTTGACGGAGAAAATGAGAGTAGGGAAAAACTTATGGAAATTGATGAAAAAGCTGTGAACTCACAGAAATGCTGTGATTCAGGAGAAGGCTGAAAGTCGATGGAAAAATGGTAGAGAAACTTAGGAATGTTGATTGATGTAGCCAAAAAGCCCAAAGTCAGTGAAATAGCTGAAAGTTATTGAAAATCTGAAAAATGGTGAAAAAGTTGGAAGAGCGGGAAACGTATCGACATCTGCATAGACCAACCAAACCTTCCATTCTTCTGGGACAGTCGAAAGCGTGGGCCCATCCCTCGAACGGGATCGACTAATTTTCCAAGACTATATTCCTTTAAATTTTGACAGTATTTGCCAGTGCAATCCTAATTCTGAAAAGAAAAGGGAACTAAGCAGAATACCTTTCGTTCCGATAGAAGGAATCTTTCCCAGCTTGTCAGTTCGCTTTGTTAAGTTAAAAAGGTTGGTAGTTCGAATGCTTCAATAAGCTTTTCGTATGGACATATTAACGAATTTGAGTTTTCTCCCATCATTGAATCCCTCTGCTTCCCTGCCCTTTTCCACATTCGAAGATTCCAAAATATCCTTTACGAGCGGCTTTGATATTTGAAACCAGTTTAAAAGAAATTTCTCGTCCAATTTTTCCTCTTCCCTGAAGTGACGGCTTAAGCAGTATCCATTGGCCTTTTTAAGGAAAGAGGATTTCCTGAAGAGGCAATATCGAAGCGAAAGCCTATGGGATCGGCTTATTGTAAAAATATATCTTCAAAAAACCATTTGGTTCAGGAATAAGCCGATTCCGAAGGACTTCCGCTACGATATTGCCTATACAGAAAATCCTCTTTCATTTCTCAAAAGGTCAACGAATACCGCGTGAGCAGTCACTTCAGGGAAGAAGAAAAATTGGTCTAGAATTTTCTTTTATACTGGTTTCAAATATCAAAGGCGCTCGTGGGATATTTGAATATTTGAAAGAAGAAAATCTGCCTAATCTCAGCGCCATCGTATCTTTCTCGACCTCAATTAATTTTATGAAACAGCTCATAAAAACCGGAAGAGAGGCACACAATGAAGGGTGATAAAGGATCAATTCTTTGAAACTGCCCAATCCCGAGTTGGGGTAGGCCAGCGGTTTAACTTACGCTCTGAATCGTAGTGGTAGTGATTGCATAGTGTGTGGCTTATACATACAATGGCTTGCAGTGACCAGCCGATGTACAAGTCAGTGCTTTTATCCGAGATTTCGATCCGAGATTTGAACTTGTGACCATATGAGTGAGACAGTGCGCCACTTGCCACTTCACCAGAAACTCGGAAGAGTTTGTATAACTCGTGTAGACCAAATTCATACTTACAGATGGGTGCTTCGTTTCGCGTGTCCGTCGAAACTAGGTCACGCCGCAGCCATCGCACGCGACGAGTCGGCCCGCGATATTTGACAGACGTCGCAATTGTCAGTGGGACATACGCTTTGCGTTTGGTCCACGGCAGTCAGTTCAAGGAGAAGATAACACAGATAAATGCAAATCATTCGCTCCATTGACACTTGGTGGTACTGTAACGTTATTGCGAGACCTCAGTGGGGTGCGCCGCGCACGAAGTGGGCGGGTGAACTGCTTTCGACGGACGCGCGCAACGGACGTTCTCCCTTACAGAAAGGGTGTAAGCACGACATATCAATTATTCTATGATGTCAGTGATCTACTGTACTTCTTACTGGTTTCTAGGTTCCAAGTAGAAGTACCGATGTAGCTCCTCGATAGGTGGCAAGGCGACAACGAATTCCTACATTTAGTCTATTTTGTCTTACTTCGCCTGTGGTTCCATTTCTGGTGAGCGGCCAAGGCCTCAGGGTCCACAGGCGCAGTTCAGGGGTTCTGAATCCTGAATCCAGCATAAACTTCCCATCTACTATCTCGCCTTTGGTCACCTTTCTGGTGGATAGCCGAGGCCCATGGTCTAGAAGCGCATTTCAGAGGTTCTGAATCCTAAGTTCAGCATAACTACTATTGTAAACCTCCGAGCATTTTGGTAAACCTCTGTGGAAGCCAACCACTGAGCATCCTCTGAGGCATAGCTTCATTCCTTCATCGTTCATCTTTGCATCCACTCACTAGTTCAGATTCGGCATAAACCAAGTAATCACTGGAGAAAGCAGTTCTAAGAATGACAACGCTCAAGAATTCCACGAAAAGCCCTTTAAACGTCCTCGATGAACGTCTGCTGTTGAAGAGTGGCGTGCTGTACTTGTTGTACTTGCCGTAGTTGTCGAAATAATGGCGAGCGATGATCAAAGTTCATCAGCCTTCTACAATCGTCATTTTCAATCCTCGAATGGTTCAAACAATTCAAGAGACGGTACCTCATGGAGTAACCAAATTTCTCGTCAGGACACAGAGTAGTCTCTGGGCACCGCCTGCGGCGTTTCAAGCTCGAATTGCCCCCGGGGCAAGGGAGGCGTGCCGTTGTGGACGCGCCCTCTTCTCGTGTGTCCATCCGGAATTCGTCCGTTAGAGCAATTTGCAGTAACTCAGCGACCGACCCATCAGCTGCTCCAGTCTGATCTAGTGTCACGTACACGATTATTCCACTTATTCTCCTGGAGTCACTCACTCCTAATCCTTGTCTGTGGGAAAAGAGAAAATTCTCGTCTGATACTTGATGTGAGTCTTTTTTTACAATTTCGAGGAAAACTAGCTCAGTCCTTCCGAAGTACTGCAAATTTCATAGGAACTTGGAGACTTTGGCTTGTTTTTTCGTATGAACAAACTTCTACATACCTTCCGACATCTGAGTCTGTGCTGAAGCAGTTCCTCAGGGAGGGCGTGTGACTTACAGACTTGGATGAAGGCGAAGTCGACTTCCCGTCTCCTGACCTCTACCCTTACCTACTTTCATATTTGCGCAGCTTTAAATGTACTCACTCTCAAGTCGAACAGCTCCGGGATGATGGCAGGGGCTGGGGAGGGAAAATGGGGAAATCTCAGAAAAAGTCGTAGGGTTCAAGGCCGTCGGGGTGAGGGTTTCATGGTCGAACAGAAGTGAGGTTCCACCATTGCATGAGAGAGAGACGGAGAGAGTGGAGGGTGGCTGTGGAGAGCGCCTGATTCTCGATTACTTTCACTTTAGAATTTAAAATCAAAATACAATTTAGGATTTGGAATTAGAACTTTAAAGCATGGCTTTGGAGAGAGGAAGGAGGTGGGACATTATCATTTCTGTTGCTCTCAACCTTTAGTAGCAGTTGTGGCGTGCATTGGACAGACTTACAGTTGTGATAAAGTAGAATGCTATCGTACACTTGCCTACAGTACTCAAAGTACACCGAAATCGAACAATAAGATTTTTCAATCCACTATGAAACTCTGCAAGGAATAGAAACGAACTTAGCCTCTACAGATCATGCTGTAACTTCAGTTGATACAAAAAGGCTCTAATGGCTTCATCACTTTTTGCTCTTTCACAATCATCTTTTATGTTCATCGACTGGCTATTTTTTCATGGTCCTCTAACGCCTTCGTTTAGCTCGAAGTATTCCCTTCTCGTTTCGATTTTTACACCCCATATCCAACCTGTTTTTTTCAGAACCGTGCACTATGCATGAATCATAGCCGAGATGCCTTTCACCTTCATTCTCACCTTCACCGTATCATTGGTTGCTGCTTTAGATGAAGGTAAACATCGAGTATTTCTGACTTAATCATTTGCTCCCGAGAAGAACTTAATGTAGCTGATATGATGTTGTGATAGATGACTATTTGTTTACAATTAAATGAATAAGTAAACAAAAGATTGCCGTGGTCCGATAAGGCCAGGTGAAGGCTGAATGAGTGAATTGGCCGGATAATCGTAGAAACCAAGTTGAGGAGTTTTTTCAAATTTGCTTCTGTATCCTGCCTTTGATCGAACCGATTACAGAATGCGCTCGATGTGACTTACGGTCGTCCTACTGTAAAATCTGGGACGATGGCACGAAAACGTGTGCATGTCGTGAAGGCTTTCAACAGCTTGCAAACGGCACTTGTGAAAGTACGGTAGTTCATTTGCCATGTAAAAATGCTTTTTTTGTTAAAAAATTTGGACAATTTGATTGACGATCCATTTCAGTGACTAAACAAGCAACTACTCAGATTGATGATCCTCTCGAGGAGCCTTTTTGTGTGCTTGGTCAAGCTGAGAAGGCTGCAACGAGGTGATTTTTCTTTCTTTTCCCCTCCTTCTAGGTTTACTTCTTCTGGGCTACTCGATTTACACATTCCTACCTAAACTACTCAAAACAGAATGAGTGCTCAAATTGACATGCTGTTTTTCATGTTTTTGTTTCTACTTCTGTTCTGATACTATTCAGTTGCTCTTGAAAGGTACCGTTACCGTAACATTTTTACGTCGTCTACAAAGCTCACATCTTTTTACTGAATAGTATTAGAGGATTCTAAATGAACAAACGTTCAACGGATCAGCACCCCAGAAATATGGTGGGTAGGGAGTCGCTATCCTTTCCAGCCTTGACGCAGTCATCCCTGCTGCATGTGATCGTGCATTGTGTTGATGAAAAAGCTCTTTCGTCTGGAAAAATAAACAAACATATGAGCAAAGTCCTTCTTAAACATGACGTTTCTCCAGTCTTTCCTTACTTTCCCCATCTCCTCGCTTACTAACGAGCACCAAGGAGGGACGAGCTCGTAGCACCGCCATCCGAATGAGGTGTTAAACGGAAGATCGCTACTTCTTTATTGTCACCAAACCCGTATTACCTGCCGTCCCGCTTATTATCGATCTGCTCGGACGGGCACCGGTATCACCTTCATACCTAACTGTCACAGGCCGAAAGGGTTGTTGACATTACAACTAACACTGAAATGAGCTAAGTTCAAGGTTTTTCCCTGCTTGATGGGCCCACCGAGCTGTTCTAAATTCGCTTTTCCAAGGAATGATCCATTAGGAAAGGACCCTTTTTCCTTGACCATTTCATACTCCTTCATTACGACTCTCAAGCAGCGAGGTCCTTCTCAGTCCACCAAAGTTTGTCCTCGAGGCCATTTGTCTTACATAGCTCGCGATTTCATATCGAAACTTCTTCTAAAGGATGCCTAAAACTTAATTGAAATTTGAGTAAACAAAGATAGCAGTTGATACATCTCATTGATTTTCTCTGCAAATACCTCACCTACTTGAAGTTTAATTTGAATGTTCTATCAAAGAAGGATATCCGAAGATCAAAACGTGATCACCGTATGTAGCCCGAAATAAAAGGGAAATCAGCTTCTTGTTTATGTTTCATAGGACCCTTTTGATTATTTTATTTTTTCCATGAAATTGAAAGCCTTCCTGGAAACTCTTGATTATTAACACCAATTAACTCGTCCTACAGAGAAGAATTTTTTGTAAGATTTCTTTCAATTTTTCCGATCAGCTCGATTTCGGAATCTTTGCCTCTCATATTCGATTATTGCGTAGTTTTTTTTTCAAACTAGTAGGGGAGTCGCTTTTTATTTCTCTTTGGTCTAGAATACTCAAAAAATTGAGCAAAAGCAGAAAATGCTTCCCAAATTTTTTCCAAAAACATTTAAAACATTAGGGAGGATTTAGACGGTTAAGCAGATCCAAGATCCCAGTGATTCTAAGAGAACGCAAAAAGATATCCCTTGATGGATTCGTGCCTCCCATACCTTGCATTTTTGTTATTCTCAAAGACATTATCCTTTACAATTTTCATGACAAATTTCGTTTTTGAGGATCTTGACCGAGCTGCTGTCGAAATACGATAGAAATTTGGTGCCAAAAATGAAAGGTGTCGACGTGGACGTTGAACTGCTTATTCAACGAGTCTCAGAGATTTCTGAAATCCAATCCGCCTCTACAATGCATATCCTCTTCAGTCAAATATGGCATGATCCAGGCTTATCATTTGAGGTGAGTTGAGGTATTTTCTATTCAGGTAGTTCTTGTATTTGATTGGAATGCGTGACGGCAGTTAAAAGCTAATTTGTTCTTGTGCTTCCCAAAATAGGTACCATTAGTTGTCTTAGTCCGAAAATTCTCATGTACTTTTCATGTAGATCGGATTTCTAGATTCTTTACTTTACAATTAAGGACTTGTGGGAGCTTTCAATATAGCCAAACAAATAATATTAACTTTTTTGGATAGTGATAATGCTTAACGAATGAATGAAAAATATGATTTCTTCTTCGAAGCCTTGTACTTTAGACCTTTCTTTCGAATTCCTGAATTCCTACTCTTCTTTTTAAATTTGCTCCCCTAAAAATCTCACCAACGGGATTTTTCCTACACATTTAGTTTCTCCTTTCTGAATTCTTGCGTTCTTGACCTTTACGAGTCAAGCATGACCTTCTTTCTGGAAAAAAAAACGAAAACAGAAGTAAAATAAGAAAAAGGAAAAAAAGTAAGGTCCAGCGCCCATGGCACCCTTGCTTGAGATATCGTATGCGTTCATCAATACCGTATACCACCCACATTTATGGTAAAAGGAAAGATGGACACGATAACATCCTGCCGCCTTCGATTTTATCATAAGTCTTAGCTTTTTATCTATGCTCTGCTTGGATTGTCATCATGGAAGTGGAAACACAACTAGGGATGCCCGTTTCATTCCCGGAATTGACAGTTCAGAATTTGGCACTTACCCGGGCCATTGTGGGTGGATTCTCGGAAAGAATATGCCAATAGTTTTTCTGCTACTAATCAATGGATTCGCTAATTGAGATCTCTTCAAAGCATTTTGTCGAAAATTCAGCACATTTTCCAGCATGAAGAGGGAGCTCAGTGCCTCACAAATCTGTCATTATCTCATCGAATGGTCGACAACATTTGGCTGCCGAATGTTTGTATAGTTAATAGCAAAGGTACACATCGTTTTGTAGTTTTTGAGTATAAATATAGGTGAACTGAAACGATAAAGGAGGAAGGGATGAAGTCTTTTGACGTCGGTCAATCCCGACTGAAGTATGCGCCCCGTGTTCGACTCCCATTCAGAATCGTAGGGAGGTTTTGAACGCTGTTCAGCCCATACAACGACTTCGGACGACCAGCCAATGTACAAGCCAATGCTTTATCGTCCCATACGAGTTTGGTACTAATTAACCGACCTCGAAGAGATCAAAGGCTTTATCGACCTGGGCGAGTATCGATCCGGGTTAGGATCTTATGACCTAAAGCGTGATGGTACTCCACTTGCAACTGTATCACGTACTCAAAAGGATTTTCAACGGATTGGGTCAGGAAGAGTCAAAGGGTCAGTCAAAATTCCAGCCCTATTCGGTGGTTTGCTTGGGTCTTCATGGTTCACACTTGTTTTTGCCAGCTCGTCAGATATGTAGATAACATTGGAATTTGCAGCTGCTTTGGTATTCGATAAAATTTCAGGCTCGGTAATCCACAAAAGCCCGACACCGAATATTTTTCTTGCAATTTTCCCAAATGGAACTGTATGGATGAATTACCGGTGAGGTTTTTAAAACGTTTGTGGGGTTTCCCGACGTATCAAAAACTTTCTTTTGCAGGATCGTTGTCGAGTCTCCGTGCGAAATGGATTTCAGGTTGGTTCTCCGTTGCAATTTTCTCTCACATTCCAAAGCCTTCTTTTGTCAGTAATGAAGGGCGATGAGGGGATTGAATTAGAAAACAGCAGAGATCGCTCCCACTGGTGAACTGGCAGAAATCCCGCGACCTAAAGGTACGGTCTGCTGGAAGCATTTGGGTGAAGGCTTCCAAACTCCATTACTTCACCATTGCACTGTGTTTCCTTAACCGGTGAACTCCGTCAGTCTTCTCAGAATGAGTTCTACCAAAACAATTGTCACCTACCCCGCTAGATACTTCCGCTACTGCCCTCATTCTGGACTGTGCCTTTTGTGTGGTCCCGGATGCTATTATGTAGTTGTATAGAAAAGGGTAGGGAGGGTTGGTTAGGGTTACCCATGGCACACTAGCACACTCAAGGGATCAAATCATAGGCGAATGCATTCTTGGCTTCTCGGCTCTGCTATTACTACTCAGCTGAACTTTTGACGGGAGAACGACAAATGCAGGGATAAAGCGCTTCCACTAAACAGTTCGATGCCAGTGGAAAGGGTATCTTCGGCGGTCTCGGGTGAAGCTGATTTGAGCCCCCACAACGTTATATTTGGTCCGTTATCTCAATCCACTATGCCACACACCCTTACATGGACTTGTGGGAGGCCAGGATTTCTGGTCGGTATGTGACCCGAGAAACAGTTTCGATAAAGAAACGAGAGCTCTTTGCATTCCTCCAAACTTACCTGAACGCTATGGAATTCGATCGTTCACTCTTACACTTGTCCGTGAGGGAACATCCGACAAACTCGTGTTCTTCTCATATTTCACCTGAAATTCGATGCATTCCCGTCGACAACCTGTCAGTCACCGTGATGCAGAAGTTGTTGAAATTCGACAACAATAAACATCATGTTCATTCGCTCGATAGATTTGAGGGAACCGCAGCTCTACTGCCAAACATTTACTACTTTTGATAGCGGATAGCCCTTCAGCTCAAGCTTCAGAACTCTGCGGAATCCAAAATGGCCATCAATTTTGAAAATTAAATCAATCGAGTCTTGAACTTGTCCATTTGTTTTTGTAAAAACTCAAGGCTGAAAGCGCTCACTGCTTAAGGACAGTACTAGGAGGTCCGGTAAGAGGATATGGGTAAAGTTGGAAATTGAGGGAATCTGGTGCTGATCGTCAGGATATGCCGTGCTTTTCGAATTATCGACCTATGACTTCCCTAAAAGCAGCTTAAAGCTAGTGGTTTCCTTCAAAATACTGTAGGATATGGCGGGACATTCCGGAACAGAACAGCGGGACCTGCTCAGAAAAGTTCTTCTCAAACAGCTGCCGACGAAACAACTACATCGGAATTCGCCCTGTTGTTGTATAATGTAGTCGTTAGTACTTTGAACATTGAACAACTAGAAAGTAATATGAGAGTAGGGTAATTTTCCATCATTTCTGTGGAGCAAGATATTCTCAAAAGAGTAAAGAGCTTTTTTGAGGAAATTACTACTTTAATTTTGAAGGGTGTGAATTTTGAACGGAATAGAAAGTTTGCTCCATGGCATGGAAACTAAACACGGCTGCAAGCATTCAGCAAAAACACCAGGAGACTCACTAAAGGAAAGCCTAACAATGGAGTTCCTTCGCAACAGTTTCCTTAAGCAGCGAAAGAAGTAAACACGTTGCACATGCTCAGAGCCGAGGTTTCAACAAAAGGATGAAAGGAGACTATCTAGGAAATATTTATTGAGGGGCTGCTTCTGTTTACTGAGGTTCCTTGCTTTTGCCGGATAAACCAGGAACTTTATTTTCCTAACAGTGGATGGCTTAACAGTTTCCTCCTATTCCTTCTGAGAGGGAAAGATACGATGGAGTCTTTTGACTTTGAATAAGCCTGTTTTCGGGATGTACGTACTTCTACATTTGATTTGCGTATGTGGCCCATGGAATGACCTGCGGTGACCAAATTATTTACAACTCACTGCTTTTTATCGTCCCAACGGCATCTGCTACCTATTGCCCAACCCCGAAGCGATGGAAGACTTGATTAACCTAGACGGATATCGATCAGGGATTTGAACCCGCGACCATGCATGCGTCTGAGATATGAAGTGCGCCACTGTGCGCCAGTGGAGTCAATCATGAGCTGCTGATCTTGTGATAGCAAGTGAGTGTTGGGAGCGGCTTTGTGGGGGAGGGGGGGGGGCAACTCTCTCTCTGTATGCTGAGGTCCACGGGATCAACAATTAAACGTGCCTACCACAAGAAAAATAATGTAGTTTTTCCAAGATTTGTATTTTCAGCTTCTTTCCAATGGATCGAGTTATGTGCACGACAATCTTCGAGAGTTACTCGTTTAATGTCGGCAAGGTAAACTGATTTCTTTGAATTCTAAACAGAGTTAGGAACATCAGCGAAAACCTACCGCGACAATTTGATATGGCTTCCCTTTTTGCTATAAGAATTCCCTTACTTTTGATAAGTTCCTGCCGATTTAACGATACGCAGCCGTAAGAGAAAAAGTTCATAAGACCTTTTTCACTGAAATCCTACCACTGAAAATCTACCGCTGAAGATGATCCCACTCAATGCATGTGGATTAAATGTGG
Organism: Haemonchus placei; assembly: GCA_900617895.1. NCBI lineage: Eukaryota > Metazoa > Nematoda > Chromadorea > Rhabditida > Trichostrongylidae > Haemonchus > Haemonchus placei. Next base: position 40,548 of record UZAF01017433.1, read on the forward strand.
AAGTTGAAGCTTGCAGCTTGCAAAAGATTACTGTAATATACGGAAGAAGGTCTTAAATAAATATAACCCCGGGCAGAGTTGGTGATGTCATAAAATGAGTTATGACATCAACGGGAGCGGAACTTCGTTCAATCGCTGTGGACGCTGGAGGAACCATTGGAAACAGAGTTGAGGGAACCAGTGATTGGATGACTGGGGATGGGACTGGGCCTGAAAATCGCACGAGAAAGCAAAAACATTCAGACTGTTCTTCTGTCGGATTGCGCCAAGCTTCTAATTATCGATTGGAATCGTTGAAGCAATTAGAATCGATGTTCGATTTACACAATGTTTCCGTAGTCGGCTAGATTTTAGTAAAGCGAATATCCCCATTCTTTCAAACAGAACAAGTAACGAAAGACCTGCTATGCATTGCTACGACCAAGTGTCACAGCTTGGATAGGCCTACCCCTGTAATTACGTCTTTGATCGTTCTTACCGCCCTTCCCCTACCATTTCCAATTTCGTTACCTCACTGAATCTATTGTTTTGTGCTTTTGTATTGAAAAATACCTCTCATAATAACTAGCATCGTCTTAGGCAATTATTTACATAAGTGAGCCTTTTTTGACATTACAAATTGTTTTTTTTTTGTGTTTCTCTAATTAGGGATTTTTGAGGTACGACTTCATTGGAAACGGCAAGGTCAACCGGTTGAATTCATAGACGAAGTGAAACTGCCCGATTTTCACATGACCACATTTATACATGAAAAAGCGACTTTTCAGTATCCTGCAGGAGTATGGGATCAGGTATGGACCGTGAGATGACCTACAGCTCACCAAACGTCTTTTTCTAGTCAAGATGCTCTTTTACTGTACTATTACTCACAAAATTTCTAGCAACATCTCTTCTAATCACGTCCTTTTTCAGCTGAATATAAAGCTATTCTTTCGACGATCATACGGGTTTTATATTCTTCAAATATATCTCCCTACTTACTGCATGGTGAGATTTCTTGAATCACTTTTTTCTCTGTCGGATTGGTTAATTAGAGCCTTCTTTCAGGTACTGATTAGTTGGATTTCATTCTGGTTGGATCGTAAAAGTCTTCCAGCCAGAGTAACTCTTGGTGTTTCTTCACTTATGGCTCTTACTTTGCAGTACAGTAACGTAGCTCGAAGTTTACCTAAGGTAAGCTTTATCAATCACGGCAGAAGCGATGAATTAATCGAATTTTCTCCTATGCGAAACCGCTTTCTCTAAACGACTTTCGCTAAAAAGGGTTCATAAGGCCCCCATATCAATCATTCTGAGGTTCGAGGCGTTTACCTCCGGTCCTGACAAGATTCACAACATTTCCCACCTGGCGTTTGTACTCTCTACCTGGTGGATCCTGTATTTGATTTCAGCGGTTCATGCTTGAGGAAGTAGGGAATCTGCCCTTTTTCTCTAACGCTTTCTTCTTTCAGGTGTCTTATGTGAAAGGCTTGGATCTTTTTATGTTCGGCTGTGTCGGGTATATTTTCTTATCCATAGTCGAACTGGCAGTGGTTGGAACACTCGAGAACAATAAACCAAGGTAAACGCGTCTTCCTACAGTTCTCCTACAGTATTCCCCACACATTTCCGGCTAAATCCTTAACAATTCAGATCCAATGAAGATTTTATGACCGAGGAAGAGATCAAAAAGAATGTCTTCCAAAGGACATTTTCGACCAAGAGCTTCCGTTCAGGCTATGTAAGTAAATGTTGTGAGCATACAGTGCGTTTCATAATTATAAGGACACCCTCGATTTTTGCGATTCTGGAGAAAGCAGTCGGAATGGAATTTTTCGGCAAATACTGCAAGATTCCTTATCACAATGTACCTCCGTATACAAATTTTGGTCGCAATATCCTTC
>UZAF01017434.1:17471-32984 GCA_900617895.1 Haemonchus placei
AAGACTTTTGAGTGCTACTGTAGGTCTCCTAGTCCCATTACAGCAATGGATATCAACTGATCAGAATCTAACTTCTCCCTCGCATGTTCACTTCATCGAATTCCTGTGCCGTAATGCTCCCAAAGAAACATATACTTGTTGCCTAGTCATTCGCCTTCCACTATAAAGNGAGATAATCCATAGCAGTTTCTGCTGGTGAATATGGCTGATTTAGGAGCAGATCCCATTGCTTATCGAAGTAGTAAAGCCTAATTTTGCGAATATGCGGATGGTTTTTTGAGTATATTCTTGTAGAGGAAATCAAGTAGATCATTTCTAGAAAAAAAACCGAAATCAACATTCAGTTTTTATGGGGAGAAAAAAAGCCGCGAAAAAATCCGCAATAATTATGCATCAACCTCTCTATGGGGAGAAAAAAAGCCGCGAAAAAATCCGCAATAATTATGCATCAACCTAATAGGAGTTTCGTATGATTAGGTCTAGTAGGAAAGGGGTTATGACTGAAAAGTATGACTGAAGAAGAATTCGGCCGAAGACTTTTGAGTGCTACTGTAGGTCTCCTAGTCCCATTACAGCAATGAAAAATCAACTGATCAGAATCTAACTTCTCCCTCGCATGTTCACTTCATTAAATTCCTGTGCCGTAATGCTCCCAAAGAAACTTATACTTGTTGCCTAGTCATTCGCCTTCCACTATAAAGTGGGATGACTGTTCAGACTGATCGGATGTCCCTTTCTCACTGCAGACAAATGATCAAAACTGTAGAAAAGCATTGGGAAGGTGACTCACCCTAACTGAAGGCTTCGAACCTCGACAGGATCTACCCTTACTTCTGTCCAGCTTACACGTCTCTCTTGCGACAGGATAGCGTTCGTTCGTTAGTAGTACAGCATCCACGAATGCAAATTCTTCTGGATTTATCGACGAATCTACAAAATCCCAGAACTCTCAAATATGATGATGAAGATGTGGACTCATGATGCGGGCTTCCTCCTTTGCCTCTAGAAGTGAGTCAGTTCTGCTTAACAATGCGATCAGTTCGAGAGTGAGCAGAAGCTGCTCTATTTCTCTGCTATGAATACATTCAATGCTGTTTTTATTTTAATACATCACGGTCACACCCTTTCATTTAGGTTCTAAGCAGCTTGCATTTTGCGGCGTGTAAGGTTCAGAAGCTACTTTTGTAAGGATGGAACTTCTGAGCGCAGGCACCCATGCAGAACGGCGCATGAAAATGAAGGAGCATCTTTGTTACCCTCCACCAACCTTCTTCATTGTTTCATTTTTTGAATAATGACAGCTTACTTGTTCCTCCACAAGTGATATACTGGTTCGCTCCTGTTCGTTTTCGTGTACCTTTCGCTTCCGTTCCCGTCTTTCCATCCACGCAATAGCACCATTCTCGCTTTGCATCGCACTGCAGTAATTCGTAATTACCTGAAAACTTTTCCATACAATTTTCCCTTTACAAATAATCGCTAAAGATAATGCGAAAATCAAGCTATAAATGAGGAAGCCCAAGAAACAATAGATGGAAAATGTTAGCAGAAGGTTATGCAAAACCACTAAGTAAATTTAGAGACTGAAGATTTTGCCATACCTAGGACAACATCGCATTTCGGTATGAATGTTCCACGGGGAGGAGTTCCATCAGCAAACATGCTCTTCAAAGCGTTATGGCAGTCTAAACGCAGAGGTTTGCAACGATAAAAAAAGACAAAAACGTCACGGTGCTATCTTGTAAAGAGGGTAACGTTATATAAAAGACTGGAGACGAGGTGTTAGAGTTTTCATCGTTTCCATGAAATGAGGAACAAATCAAACACCGCCTTCTTTCGGAGGTTTCTATGACTTTCATGCATATAGGTTTTCGTTTTAAAAACGAACAGCGAGAACAAGTCCTCATTTCAATCATATGGTCATGTAGAAAAGGCACTGACTGCCGGGTTGTTCAGTGTAGCTGGCAGTGAACCGATGGAAAATGTAGTTATAAGTCTTTACTAAGTACCTTATGCCTGCCTCGCTTCAAATTTTCAAATCTTAATCGCAAAAAATTGCTGGAACTTTTTGTATTGCTAAATACAGTGAGAACTGCCTTGTTATGATATGAAACGAAGCCCAATTCAGGGCTACATTCATAAAGAGCTCGGATACAGACGCATTTTCACAGCGCAAAACGCCACCCCAATCCTTTCTGAGTGAAAATCTTAAAGGCACAGTCCACAAGAAAAATGGTTTCTGAGTTTTCCCCACAGGATGAATTTGAAGCCCCCGCGTATACCATATCTGGCACTATTAGGTAGGAAAACGGCCTAGTTAGGGAGTTACAAAAGCTCAAAGATTGACCCGTGTGTCCTCGGACGAGTTTCACCGGCATCGTAGAGGTTTACCGATCACAAGAGAACACACGTAGGAAGTTCAAACAACTTGCCGTGGTCCATAGCGACAGTGAAAGACAGCTCTGTATAGAGGTTGGACGAGACTATCATGACGGAAATAACATGAAAGGGGTATTAGGACGAGTTTTCAGTTGTTGCGATTGCGCAAAAAGCTTTGCACAGTTTTGGCTTGATGTAGTCAGCTTTTTGCGCAATCGCAACAGCTGATATCTCGTCATAATGCCCCTTTCATGTTATTTCCGTCATGGTAATCTCGTCCAACTCTATCTACTTTACTTTCATGGAGCTTTTTCCTCTCAAACTCAGGGAATTCTCTCGCTTTCTTCACTACCGATGAACTATTCCCAATCTATACTTCCGCTTTTCGAATAAAAGCGGGTACCTCAAAATTATCGTGGACTGTGCCTTTCACAAGCAGTCGCGCTGCGCTAAGGTTTGAGTTTCAGTAACTACAAGGTAGGAGAAAGCTTTCACTTTTTACGGCCTATACCTCTGATGATCCAGAATCGAACAGGCTACTACCGCTGATGCTGACAAAAAGCGAAAATTTTGTCAGAATTGGAACCTGCCTTTTCTAAAGAAAGCCGGATCAGTCTACAGAAATGTAAGCTCTGACTAGAGGCTCGTCATGACCTATCTCTCGGGGTTCTCCACTATGATGGCTCGCAAAAGTCACTAAAGGTATAGCCATGAACTCTTTGTACATTGACGTATATCGGTAAGCAGGAAAACACGGTTGACCTCTTAAGAAAAGCGATTTGATTCAAGTTCCTGTTAACGCTTTTGGATATGCTCCTGGCTTCCATTATAATTAAATTATCAACCGAAGGCCAGAGGCTCCATGGACAGACATCTTCAAAGGATTTAACTCACCGGAACATTTTGGCATTGTTTTATTATCATTGTTTTATTATTCGATGTGCGCGTTGTTAACGCTTTTGGATGTGCTCCTGGCTTCCATTATAATTAAATTACCAACCGAAGGCCAGAGGCTCCATATACAGACATCTTCAAAGGATTCAACTCACCGGAACATTTTGGCATTGTTTTATTATTCGATGTGCGCGTATCGAAAGCAGTAAGACCAGTGTCGGCAGACACGCAGAAGCAGCCACGAGCGTCACATTGAATCGTTTCGTAGTACCCTTAAATCGAGAAGTAGTTTTAGTGTGAACAGAGAAATCATTAGTAGGAAGAAAAGGCTGAAAACAACATGTTGAAAGATGCACGAATCGGTAAGTTGGGCTTTTTAGGGCCTTCACCTTCGATCCTATATGTGAAAAATTTCTTATGAACTACACTTTTCTAGACATTGGATGGAGTGGATTACAGGAGCGCAAGGCATTTTGCCCTAATATGTCTAATCCACTGCACAAAATGCACAATGCACTGCACGTGCTGTGATTCTATCGCAGAAATAGCTCCGAGCGATTTTCATGATTGGACCCTTGGGAGCATCATTACGGGGAAGTTATTTGCAACCTTGGAGACGCCAGATCGTTGGTCTTTCTACTTCTTGACCTCCCTCGCAAAGATGTGGCAGACCTTGAGGGAGTCATCGGACCTTACACCAGAAGAATAAAACAGCTACCAAAAAAAGATCTGCTTAGAAAAAAGAGGAGTGCCTGGCCGTAGCTAATGAACTCGCGCCTTTCTCTGACCTCTGTGGGTTTTGTTTGCCCCCAGTATCACGGCGAGAGGTATACGGTATATCATCCAAAGCTACCCCAAGTGCCTATGGGTCAGTTTAGCNAGCCTGCTGCTTGTCAATTATTCGTTTGTACGGCTACAATGACTCCAGTAATACAGATCCGTTGGTAGTTGCTTGCCATATTAGAATATAAACAGGACAATTCTTGGCGTATTAATTATCAGAGAGTAGGAGACGGTACTTTTATCCACCTAGAATTGTAGGATGATCAGGTTGGTTTCGAAGATATTGTGGGGGTGGAGATGTTTGATCGGGTAATCTCATAAATTGATTCCATCCTTTTAGGCTCCGACGAAGGTGGTTTCACCGAAACGCTAGCCATTAAGGATTGTAAAGCCTCGTGTGGAGTTGAAAACATGCCGAGGTTCATCGAGAGCCGCACGTGGAGTAGGAGAATGAGCGCGTTTGAGATTAAAGGATCAAAAAACGGATTAGTGCTTCAGGTGACCTTTGGCGCAAAAGCTCAATTCTATGTTTCTGGCCAGAATTGCCACTATAAAGACAGCTTCTTTTGAGACTGTCATCTAGTTAAAGATAGCAAGAGTCAATAACACGAGATTGTCGAGAGCCGCTAATCCTACATTTTTTAGGTNTCTTATAACATTAATGCAAAGCTGTGCCAAGATTCATCGAGAGTCGAACATGGATGCTTCAAAAAAAGATCTATCAGCATGAATGAAGGACAGAATGACCGGAAGAGGTTGGGTACCTCACCGCTCTTGGTGCACTTCATGCCGTCATTGGTGAGTTTGCACGGTCCTGCAGAGGTAGCCCTAAAAGCGAGATCAGTTTGTGAGAAACTTCAGTTCAAGAGAAGTTAGTGGTTCTTATCTAATATATTTTGTCATTCATGAGAATAAACTGCATAAATAGAAAAGACTTGCGATGTGGTTTTCAATTCTGTTGACGAACACAGCATTATGTGGATTAGCAGTAGTAGTAGTTTCATGATAATCTGAAATTGGGTCTCCAGGGTTAACTAAAAAACGAAAAATGGATACAAATGTAGAATGAACGAAGTTGCGAATAAACAGCGACGCCTAATTTTCGAAACGAAGACCAAACTGTATGGTCCGGGTGACATGGAAGTAAGAGTGAATTCGTAATTCAGCAAATGATAGGAAACATGAGCATTGAAAGTTCGAAGCGTCGGCGAGCACGTTCACCATTTGTTGAAGGCACAAGCAAAATACTTAAAAGGAGGCATTCGAGCGCTGCATCTTTTCTGTGCAAGATGACCTTCGAAACTTGAGTTAGCGTACGCTGTTTGAAGGCAGTAAAAGTCACACGATTACCACTGTAGCACTCGACAGCCCATTGAAGGGTCGAGTTTGAGGACCGAGAACAAAAATCAAATTGAAATTAAAGAAGATAGCACGAGCCATGTCATTTCGCCACCTCAGATCAAGTTATGGACTTGTCAGGTGTACAAAGAACAATATTCGAAAGCGCAAATCACGATATTTTTCAGGTAACCTTCAAGTCGAAAAGCGGAAGTATTGGTTGGATTAGTGCATTGGTGATAAGGGAAGCGAGAAAGTTTGCCGGTTTTGCGAAAAATAGGACTCTTCAAAAAAAGTTAAAACAGAGGTTATACGGGATTAGCATGGCAGAAATGGAAGGGGTGTATGGACCTTTCATTTCTTCGTTGCAATTGCGCAAAGAGCTTACTACATCAGGCCAAAACTGTCAAGAATCGTCTTTCACTGTCTTCATGGATCATTACAAGTTGTTTGAACTCCCTACATGAGTTCTCTTGTGAGTGGTGCAACTTCTACAATGCCGATGAAACTCGTCCGCGCATATACACGAGACAATCTTTGAGCCTTTATAATGCCCTACCTTCTCCGACTTTCCCGACCTGACAGCGATACATCTGGTATACGAGGGAGTCACAGATTTACCTAGCGATATATGTATATCATAAGCCTTTTTTATCGTAGACTGCGCCTTTAATATGGTACAAAATAATATGCTGACAGGTCAAAAAAGATGTCTGCACCCACGAGACCACATGAAAGTCCTCTGGCTTAATTTCCTAATTGCCCTAAAACTATGTCACATTATACACACGATAATTGACGTATATCTGGGAAGGAGAGCCTGCTGCTTGTCAATTATTCGTTTGTACGGCTACAATGACTCCAGTAATACAGATCCGTTGGTAGTTGCTTGCCATATTAGAATATAAACAGGACAATTCTTGGCGTATTAATTATCAGAGAGTAGGAGACGGTACTTTTATCCACCTAGAATTGTAGGATGATCAGGTTGGTTTCGAAGATATTGTGGGGGTGGAGATGTTTGATCGGGTAATCTCATAAATTGATTCCATCCTTTTAGGCTCCGACGAAGGTGGTTTCACCGAAACGCTAGCCATTAAGGATTGTAAAGCCTCGTGTGGAGTTGAAAACATGCCGAGGTTCATCGAGAGCCGCACGTGGAGTAGGAGAATGAGCGCGTTTGAGATTAAAGGATCAAAAAACGGATTAGTGCTTCAGGTGACCTTTGGCGCAAAAGCTCAATTCTATGTTTCTGGCCAGAATTGCCACTATAAAGACAGCTTCTTTTGAGACTGTCATCTAGTTAAAGATAGCAAGAGTCAATAACACGAGATTGTCGAGAGCCGCTAATCCTACATTTTTTAGGTGAAAAAAAAANAAAAAAAAACTTAGCTCCAGAGTCACGATCTTTTCAAACGACGATGAAAGCAGGTATTTTGAACGTGTGCCCCTTTTCCATGCATCTTCATGGAACTGTCCTCCTTTTTTCCAGCTCAGTGTGTGGTCAGCCGTTGAACCATCCTTATCGGTAGCACGAGACCCAGATATTTCAGCATTTTTTCAGTCTACTGTCTATTTTTAAATTTCCAGAGCTTCCAAATATTAGTTTTGATTCCGAATTTCCTATTAATTACCGTCAACCTCAGTTACGAGAAAAAACAAAGACAGATGTAGGGACAGAAGCGAATATCGGCAAGCTCATAGGATTAGTACATGCTTCTTACAATAATCCAACGTTTGACTATTCATGACTTGAGCAGTAGTGTTTTCTTCGGGGAGTTCCAGCACATCATCGCTACCTCTTGCTCAAGGCCCTGTCAGAATTTTCCATAATGTTGGTTATTGTTGGCCCGTGTGGAAACAATAGGAACAAGTTACAGGACCCGTCAGGGAGGGAGTTGACCCTATAGTGCGGCACAAGCCAGCCGTTACTTCCTTCTCTCGATCAAGGTATAAAGCTAACTTTCAGTTACCGGTGCTTATTAGGCGAAGAACGTTCTGAAAATGCTCCCCTTCCACGATTCCATGATCTTCATTAAAATGGTGGGTCTCGGCCAGTTCTATCGCGAGTTGGAAATCGTATTGCATACTTATATTCGTTTCATGGTGACGATATCCATTGGTAACGTGATGAGCTGCTTGTTCTTGTAAACAATTTATTGCAAGCTAACAAATTCATAAACAAATCAGAACACAAAATGCAAATCATGAGCGGGTTAATAAAAAGAGAAAAATAAACAACTTTTCGACCAAAATTCTATGTGTTGAAACATAAGTAAAACTGAACTGAATATAACCAAGAATAGGCATGCAAAGCTCAAAAAAGGTATCCCTTTCAAAGTTGAGAATTGAAGGGTTTCCAGTGACACAGTTGTTCATCTTTTTCAAAAAAATAGTCGCTATGAAAATCTCAATCTTTGATTAACCCGCCTCCGCAAAAGTTATCTGGTCGACAACTCCTGGCATTGCGCGGGTGGAACTTTATCATTCAGAGGTTACAGAGCGGGAGATAAAAACTTTCCAAAAGAAAGGTGAATTGAATTGAAGTCTCTCCTGTAGGGTCGCATATGCGGTGCCATAAGTACGATTCAGCCTTTTCAGGAAAGCCTTATGGAGGCTTCCTTGAATTCAGCCGAAGTCTTACAATCACAGGGGGAATTTGCGCACGAAGAATATGGAGCTAATGATTTAATCAACCGTTACCATCTTAGAATCAGTACAAACTTAAGGTCTGCCCCCGGGATTGGACTGAATCGTACATTCCAACAAAGCTGTATCCGACAACAGATATGTAGAGAGATTCAGCGATTTCCAATTTCACAAGGTTTTCGAGATACCCGAAGGTGACCACTCGCTAATATGTACACGTGCTTCAACAACAATATGCGAAGATGTCGCCATCGTGGCACTTATATCCTGAAGGGCAAAAGTTATCTTTACATGATTTCCCAAATCGGATTTCTCGCCAAGAATCAATCATTTCCGAGTATGGTTGTTTCCCATTGCTGCACTTAGGATGGTAGGCGGCATGGAACCGATCTGCAAAATGACATGATAAGTGTTAGTGCGTTGAAAAAGTGGACAGTGAGAGAAATCACTTTCTACTTGTAAGTTGGATAGCTCTATTCATGACAAAAAAACTAGTATCGCATAAGAAACTCGGTCTCACCTTCGTTTGCTCGATTGCAACAGAAACCGAAGAACGCTCCCATGACGCATTTGTGGTCTAGAGGACAGCCATCTTCATTGAGTTTCGGGGTATTTCGCGGGGCGGGAGTAGTAATGCCTGAAATGAACTTTTACGCCAATCTTTTCTCTATGCCCTATACTCAATCTCCTTTCAAGTTTCTAGAGCTTGTGAAAAGAAGTAAAATGTCCATCAACCATCGAAATCCCACCCAAGTGTCATTAAATGTACATCAGACCTTGCTTTCAAACGACTTCTTGGATCTCGCTGCTCCAAGAAGTTTTTTACACCCCGAAATCAAACATGTTATCCCCCTTTCGAGAATAATATTGCGATGGAAGAATAACTACCCCACCAACATGCTTTCCAAAAACTCACCGGGGGGAAGCATCNCCATCTTCATTGAGTTTCGGGGTATTTCGCGGGGCGGGAGTAGTAATGCCTAAAATGAACTTTTACGCCAATCTTTTCTCTATGCCCTATACTCAGTCTCGTTTCAAATTTCTAGAGCTTGTGAAAAGAAGTAAAATGTTCATCGGCCATCGAAATCCTACCCAAGTGTCGTTAAATGTACATCAGACCTTGCTTTTTAAACGACTTCTTGGATCTCGCTGCGCCAAGAAACTTTTTTACACCCCGAAAACCAACATGTTATCCCCCTTTCGAGAATAATATTGCGATGGAAGAATAACTACCCCACCAACATGCTTTCCAAAAACTCACCGGGGGGAAGCATCAATTGAGGACCGCCACAGGTCATTGCTTCCCCGTTTGCCTGCCGTGCTGGTGGATACATTCCGGAACATCCAGATAGATCAGCTGGAAAAATGATCGAAGATTTGAGCAATTCATAAGCAGGGCGGATTGAAAACTAAAAAAAAACTAAAAAATAAAAATAAATCGTTTTGGGGAAGAATCGTACCGAGTTTACAATCCGAATTGCAAGCCGAGGATGTCGGGTAGTTGTTTTCATTTCCATCGCAGCCAAGATATTCAAATGCTAAGCATTCGAAGGTGTGGTAGTCGAAGTAATACTGTAATTGTTGTAATACCTTTCATCAGAGAACAAGAGGATGAAAAGCTATCGTTCGAGGGGTAGATTGGGGATCTAAACCTATTCGTTCCGAAGCCGAGAACTTCCATCCCCAAATATCAATAATAAATAAATACGAACGATAATATTAAGACAGAGTATTAAGATTATAAGGGGGGAACAAGTCAAAGATGTAGTTCAACTTCCGTTTCGCACGTGCCCTAGACAGAAGTTGAACTTAAGAAATATTCTCCGTGCTCTTCAGTAGGGTAGGGGAGAACAAGAACTTATGAAAATTATATAAACAAATAAATAATTAAATAAATAAGTTAAGAGGTATACAATGCAAAGCAAATTACCGAATTATAAGCATTAAACCCGCTTGTAATGGGCAATGTCACATTTGAGCATTTTAACGATCAACGATCATCGCATTCTTTATCGTAGGCACAGTTAAAGGTAGTCATAATGAAAGGTTAGCTAATGTTACTGAACGTATATCACATGTTCATCATCGTTGACAGCTGTTAACAGATAGCTGTTTTATCATGGGTTTCACATTATATTAATTAGGACTGTGCTTGCAAACCGTAAAAAAAGAAGCCAAAAGTAGTACCGTGTATAACGGCCACCTACCCTGACTGAGGGCTTTCCTTCTTTACAAGCTCTTCCCTTGTTCCTGTCCAATTTGCACGATTCTCTTGAGACAGGGTAGCGTTCTTGAACGAACGGTGATCCTTCAGTGGTGGGAAACTGCGTGGAAATGGTTGAAATGTCTGAATGATGAGATTTTAGTAAACGCTGAATGTTCATAGTATCACTACCCATTGTTTAGCATCAGTTTGAGTTCATCGTACAACAAAGATCCTTTCATTCAACAACGAAGTTCCTTTCATTCCACGCTGTTCCCCCTTATCGAAGTGCAGAAGGTTCAGCGTGTGAGTCGAGTCAAAGCCTTACAAACTAGCGCTCTGTAGGGAACAAGGAGGTGTGGTCAACCCGCAATACCGAATAAACAGAGAATTAATCCCACAAAGTCATAGGTGTGCTCACAAATCTTCATAACCCTGGACGGAATCTGATGGCATGACCCATGCTAACGTTCCGATTGACATCTACGCTAGCAGTGACCAGAAAAATTATCGCAATGGTTTTTTCCATGATACTTTTTTCTCAAGAATTACATAAACGCTTTTGAAGTGATCCATCATTTTCGTCAGCCGTCAACGACGACATCAATAGCGACGCGTTTCAGCACTGAAAGTTAAGCAGTTTTTCAGCCCCAATGAGGTATGCAGTTAAGGCATCGAAGGAAGACTGAGAAATTCGCTTGGCTTCTCAGGCCCATCTATCAATGTATGCGTTCCCGATGGAGCCGTTGACGATGGTACTGGATTGGGCATGGGAAGTGTTGTGAACGCGTGGGCTAATAAGTTGATAAAGATCCAGTCCCATAGCTGGCAACGTCATATTCTAACAGTTACGTAGGCTGTGCCTTCATTTGTGTGGTCTACCTATTAGCAGATATACACAAGCGAGTGAGATGAAGGATTCACTTGCCTGTGTTACCATTTGCTTTGGTGCAAGACCGATGAATAGTCTTATCTGCCAATTTTTTTTCTCTTCTCGAACATAGTAGTAAGACGNTATCAATGTATGCGTTCCCGACGGAGCCGTTGGCGATGGTACTGGATTGGGCATGGGAAGTGTTGTGAACGCGTGGGCTAATAAGTTGATAAAGATCCAGTCCCATAGCTGGCAACGTCATATTCTTACAGTTACGTAGGCTGTGCCTCCATTTGTGTGGTCTACCTGTTAGCAGATGTACACAAGCGAGTGAGATGAAGGATTCACTTGCCTGTGTTACCATTTGCTTTGGTGCAAGACCGATGAATAGTCTTATCTGCCAATTTTTTTCTCCGTTCGAACATAGTTAGTAAGACGTCAGAAGCAAATACATTGTGGCAATTCTGCTTACTGTTGTTTCCGCATGTGATATACTTGTTTCCTTCCTTTCTTTTGCGAGTATTCGGGACTTCTTTGCCGGTTTTCGTATCTACGCAGTAACAATACTCCTGCCTCGCGTCACACTGTATTTCTTCGTAATCGCCTAAAGAAATCATCTTTACGATGCAAAAGCGATTATTATATTTGTACTTGTTCTAGTGGAAGCACTGCAGTAAAAAGGAAGTCAGTTCGAAATTCAGTAGGTTGGAGATTGATACTAATCAAAAAGAGAAAGTGCAATTAACGTACCCAAAACGATGTCGCACTTCGGCACGAATGTTCCTTGAGGAACATCTCCATCAGCGTATAGATCTTTTAGGGCTTTGTGGCAATCTGAACATATACTGTACACGTACAATTGTAGTAATTTCAGACAACACACACACATTTGATAGTCAATTGGAAGGGGCGAGTTCGAGCAAGAACATATGAATAAGAATCTATAATCTATGTTTGTTTGTTTCGGACATTTAAGAGAAGCCAAAGAAGCCAAGACGTCCATACCAACGTTTCCCAATCACACTTACGTTTCTGAAGAGTGAGATCTTCCCATATGAACCGCTGGTCTCAAAATGTGATTTCTTAATTTGTGAATTATCTGAAGGGTAACTTCAACAGTGACGATTCGAAGAACTTGTAGCTTCATTAGTGATGGTCGCTTTCGACTTTCTCAAATGTGTTTCAACAATCTAGCCGGTTTCTGTCAACAGATTAGTACCCTCTACAAAAATCGTAAAACGTAGTTTCAAGAAACTTTCAGACCTCAGATATTTCAGAATTAAACTACCCTGTAGCTCTTAAAGAAGTGCCTTTGCACCTTTAGCAATTCTGACCGGTCTACAGGACAAAGTGTAATTCCTGCTCATTAGGGAACGACGCTCAAAAATCTGGTCTAATTGCTTGGAACCTCGTCAAATTAGCTTGGTAATTGTTTGGATTTTCCTCATATGACACTTCTTAATTCATGTTTTTTATAAGAAAGGACTTCTGTGAAGCTGGACAGGATCGAATAAAAGGCGATTAAGGTCCACTTATGGCTAATTCATACATTTTGAAGGTTTTTTACAGCTCGTAAACCTACTAGAACACTTCGGTTGTGTCATGTTATTCGATGTCCGCGTATCGAAAGCAACGAGGCCATTGTTAGCAGCCACACAGACGCAGCCACGTGCATCGCATTGCACAGTCTCGTAGTATCCTGAAAACATCGGTGATGATTGATTGTACAAACGAGTGTCACAAAAAGGTTCAAAAGAAACCCGATAGGAGAATGAAGAACACTGGGAGCGGTGAAATTTGTTGGGATAACAAAGAAGCAAGTCAGCGACAGAAAAAGGAGTTGAAATATCAGACTAAAGCCTAAGGAATATAGACTTGGGCCTCAATCAGTCCGCCTGAGGGATGCCCCCACGCACTCAACTCCCATTCAGAATCGTAGTGACGTAGTGAATGCGTATGTGGCCTATGCAATGAATTGCAGTGGCCAGCCGATGTACAAGTCAGCGCTTTTATCCTCCCAGACAAGTCTGGTACCAATTGACCGTCCCCGGAGGGATAGAAGGCTTGTAGGCGGATATCGAGATTTGAGCCCATGACCACGTGTCTGTGAGGTGCGCCACTTGCCAAAACATCAGCTCCACCCGAAGAGTCAGAAAAGGCTCGTTGGGGGCTAAAAATTCATGGAGGCCGATTTTGTCTTCGTTGTGTAGGACATTTGGCCTGGTACCTTCACTTGATATGTCAGTGAAATAGCTGGCTCGTACGAAATATGTTCTGATGAATGGAAGGTTCATCCCATGCAAGTGAAATAGCTGGCTCGTACGAAATATGTTCTGATGAATGGAAGGTTCAGAGTTACCCGAGGTTGAGGATCCGATAATCCCAAAAGGAAGCGGCCTGGTTCAACGCTCGAACTTTGGTGTAGACAAGAGCAGGAATAGATGTAGACAACGCTCGAACTTTGGTGTAGACAAGAGCAGGAATAGATGTAGACAATAGATGTAGACAGAATAAAAACTGGTGTTCGCCGAAAAATTGGATATACACTTTACAATAAATATGACAACCTTTTTTCGTGCATTTCATTCCATCGTCGTTCAGTATGCATGGCCCCGTGCGCGAAACCCTGAAAAACGTGTGGAATCTCGGAATCCTCACTGTGACAGAACGGGAGCTGTCACAATCGTTTTTTCACTTTTACTACCCAGTAGAAAATCCAAGCAGCAAAATGAGTTGTTGCAAAAAAAATCTCAACTTACGCATTCGTTTTTAATGCTGCTTGACACAAATGAACAGTTGAGAATAACGCTAATAATAACCTCATCTCGATCTGTTAGGTGTGTGATTTCGTCTGAAAAGAATCGTAGTCTTGAACATTTTGGGAAAAACAATTCCTAATCGACCATGAAGGTGAATGGCGACATTGTTATGTAATCGCTGATCGAATCAAAAGCAACGCATTAACAGGAACTGGGAAGAAGAAAGATCACCAACTGGGAGAAAGACTTGGAGCCCCGAACCAAGGAAGGCGTCGGAAACGGGGGACCTTGGCAAAAGTAGACACTGACCTTCAGCATGGAAACTGAGTTTTGGTCTTATTGCTACGGTAATGTGGTTGATATATGTAAAACAGGGTCTAGTAATGACATCAATAATAATACAACCAAGTATCTTGAAATATCGTCAGATATCCGTTCTGAATATAAACCCCTTTCTGAAAAAAGGCTTGTGAAAGATGACCATTTACACTATCCTATCAAACAAATCCTTCTTCAAAGTCTTCTTTTCGGCGAAATGTCTGGTATGATACCTTTTGAAAGAAAAAAAGACATCAGTCTTAAGACTGAGGGGGTGAGAGCCAAGGAAATAATGCACCTACCAGGAAAGCACCCACTAAATGAAAGAGCAGATGACCAGTAATGACAAATAAATTGAATAAGTCGCTGGAAGATGTTCAATGGTTTCGAAAGTAGAGAAAATGTCTAAGCTTTACAACGCCTAGCTGATGATATTGTCTCACATAAAGTGCTTCGTCTTTTTAGTTGGCAATAATTCGGAATTTAGTGGGCACTTTAAACGTCATGAATGAATAATCATTTAACATTTTATTCAGTGGGATGTGACGGTGAGCAATAGATCCATTACAAGATGCTAATTATACAGCAATGCAAGGAGCAGACCGTTCCATGCCTGTGGAATGATTACCATTGCACAAGCATGAGCGGTCTGCCGGGTCCGCCTATCTGTTCGAGGCTACAAAGACGATGAAGAATATTATACAAAAAGGGAACGTTTCTATCAGATGGCCCAAAAATCGAGAACATGACGTGTATGACGTATTTAATTCGAAACCTTTGGAAAGGATGATTGGGTAATAACGATCAGTCTTATCATATAGTTACAGCTTATGGAGAAATAGATGACAATGACCTTATACTTCTAAGGAAATCCCACATGAAAACGCCACCACAGAGCGGTTCAACGTTCGAACTTTGCAAAAACAAGAACAGAAGCAGGTATAGACGGGAAAAACTATTCGGGTCCCGTCCGAGACTGGAGTTTTGCCCACAAATCGCCAGCCTTGGGAGACCTTCGGAACGCGTACTGCGGCGAAATAACAGCAGCTAACAAAAAACATCAAGTCTAGACAAGTACTAACATGTAAAGCTCACACCTTAATGGTTCCCTGCTGATATTGGCCGACCGGCTCAACACGTTGTACGTGTGAGTGCTGATAAGCTATCCTACTTTATATAATTCGCTAAGTGTGTCTGTTGGTGTGTCGGTGTGTTTGTGTGTGTGTGTTGGTGTTGGTGTGTGTGTCTGACCGGAAATTCATAACTCCTATCCCCGTGGACCTAGAGCGTTCAAACTCGGCGGGAATACGGGGGGC